>JXSR01S014213.1:18833-31818 GCA_000969725.1 Ophiothrix spiculata | reverse complement strand
CCAATGAAAATACGACTATTTGAGCTGAAAATCGCTCAAATTTAGCTTGAAAACATAGTAAAACACATTTTTGGGTCATTTTCTTTGAAAATGGGGTCTTCAGAACTGAAGTCATCTTGAAAAAAGTATCTTGGGGAGCGGAAGAGGAGGCTTGAAAAGGGGGTCATGAGGGCGGCACATACCCGTACCTTCCGTCAATGTAAGTAGCCCCCCGGGCCTGCACCCTCCACACTGTGGACACTATCAATATAAGCTGCAACAAAAAAACTAGGGGAAAGGTATGTTACGTCCATCAAAAATGTGACACCAACCCTAAACCCAACCTTTTAACCCTAACTCTAAAACTTTCTTCTTACCCTAACCTGAATTTAACCCTATCCTAAAATGTCAAGTACCATCTATTTGAAAGTACCTTAATCCTAGAAAGCTTAAATATATAAGATAAGATTATCAAGGCTTATTTGATGTTGCAACCACACTCCAATTTTGGATAGATTTAAATCACAGCTTAAATATACAGCAATATTTCTTGTTCCAAAATGTTTAAATATTTATCATTTCCAGAACTAGGAGCAGGTGCATCGGAAGCTTCAACTTGTACACACACAAGATATATGCGAAATAAATGATTCCATATGGCTGCCCGGCCGGCCGGCTGAACCAAAGCAAACCTGACGTATTATGCTATGTACATATTGTAACAAAATTGGATAATTCACAATTTCCATAATTTGCAGTAATAAGTATGGATATGAAATGAATTCATCTATACTTTTATCTGATACGTGGACAGGTGTATAAATTGAAAGTCTATTATTGTGTGACCATGTACCATTAAAGGGGCATTGGACAAGTTAAGCATCATCCCAAACCTTTTCCCCAAGCATTTTGAGATGTTTGCATCATTTGAAGTATTAGCGGTAATAATGACAGCATGCAAAGTTCCATTGTCAGATTTAAACCCTATATATCAAAATATTGAGATATTCTTTAATTTTTAATTATCGTTGTCGACAACAATAAATACTGCCCTCTATTATTGATATTTTAAAATTATTGGTCTTTTCAGGAGATCTAATATAAACTCTAAATTTCTTTTGATTTATCTGCAATCTATGATGTGAAAGGAATGTTTTACAAACAAATTTTGGTCTCTTTCTTGATTTAAAGCATCAATAAATACATTTATAGAATAGCCTCATACACAAGCTCAACAATCAAAATAAAATTCAAATTTTAGAATTTTCCAAAGGTTTTGATCAAAATTTTCCCCATATCTGGTAATTTATTGTTATTTTCTAACATATGAAGTGTAAATAATCATACTCAAATAAAATTTAAAATTTTGTCCAATGTCCCTTTAACACAAAACAGCGGTAAATGAGGTCTCTGGATGTTCTCTTACCGGTACTTTTTTTTAATTTTAAACAAATATGGCAAAGCCCAGCTCAAGATGACACATCAAGAACCTTCACTCTACATTTTCTAAAATTTGTAATTCATATACTTTGAACATTTTTAACCACCCATCTCAAGAAGGTGTAAGTCGGCCTATGGTAATTTCCACTTTTTACACATCTCAAAAGTAAATTCTATAAGGATTAAAATGATGAAATGTACTCATCATGAAGTATAAAATGTTCCTCAAAGTTTGTAATGAAGTAAATGCATTTAAAAACCTGTGAAGTCGTATGCTTTTCTGTAGATAGCACTTCTAAAGATGTGGATTTTATTCATACTTAGTATAGTTTTATTGAAATAAAACTGTGCAGGTATTTTGAAGAAAGCATTAATATTTTGAATCTGTGAATAAATTGATTTCACTAAACTACGATTTTTGTACGTATTTGTAACTGTATAGAGCAAAATAAAATTGGCTGACTTTACAAAGCTGTTTGGAACTGCGAAGGCACATTATTTGAACATAATGATTTCAAAAATAAAGTATAATACTTTTAAAAATATAAAAACTGTAAATGCCAAGTTCATAAAAAAAAAACACCCATAAAACCATTGATAAGGGGCGCAACATTAGATTTCCAGGGGGAGCAGGAAGTTGGGTTCGGGTTGAATTTTTTTTTTAGTCCCGTTCGGGGGCGATTTTTTTTCTTAGAAAATACTGTTTTTCCCCCTATTCCATGTTCGGGGTGATTTTTTTTTTCTTCTGCCTATGGAGGGGATTTTTTTTCCCCGAAAAACTTCCTGCTCCCCCCTGGAAATCTAATGGTGCATCTCTAATAATAGTCATCTGGTCAAAATAAAAAGTGTTCAGAACCATCATAATTATACAAAATAAACACAATTAATCTCGGAAAAAAATGAACAATACAAAAGTCACTTTGAAGATGAGAAATGAATAAATATTTCAATTTTCATGACATCGCTAGCATAATTTTCTTACCTCTCCCATCTGATAAAAATTCACCTATATGAATATTACATAGAATAACACATTGTTACCCAACTATTCCGCGATTCTGACACTACAAATTGTGAATTCTTGAATAATTTGTGAGCCTTTGGAACCCTCCAGGCTTTTAATGAAGCTTTCATCATGAAATTAGCAAAGAGGTACCAACAAGACAGAGTTTGAACCAGAATAGTTTTGCCCCAGAGGATTTTGAATAAATAAATAAGAGTGGGAACAATGACATTGTCGGTATTGATGGTATCCAATTCAACATGCTTGTAGTTTAAGCAAGCGGGTGTGAATATGAACCGCATTGTGCATGAACATTCATATTTTATTTTATCTGAAGTGAAGTTACGGTAGAATTGGAACAGAATTCCATTGAAAAAACATATCTATGAAATGATGCTATATTTTAAGATGAGTTATAATATTAATAAATTTAGGTAGAATTAAGCGAGAGAAATGTGCAATTGAAAATACATATTTCTAAGATCATCAGCATCAAATAACTTTACGATGAATTTGGAGAACAGAGAAATATAACCATTCAGTCTAATAAGCATAAAAAAGCTTAAAGTTGAACACATGTCATTGTTGAAATTCAGTTATTACTGTACTAATAAAATGATGTGCAATCTAATAAATATTCTATTTTTTACTCTTTTTAAGGGCATCAAGTAGCCTTAAGTATTTTTCTCAGTTCGGCTATTAGGCCAAAAAAATTAATTGTTGTGTTGCCCTAAAGTGGGATTTCTGAAAAAATGAGTCGGTCCGTCGGAAAATAATTTCTTTTTAAATTATTTTTTGTAAAAAGCACCTATGAAAGTATCAAATTTGGGTGCATTTTTGACTATTTTCAAATATTTTCTCAAAAAACACCCAATCTGTGCAAAATTTGGTGCTTTCCCGACCCTAATATTTTTAAAATTTTTTTTGAATAGGGTCGGTCGCTGAGGGCAACACAACAATTTATTTTTTTTGGCCTTAATATGGGATTACAGGCTAGTATTTGTAGTAAAATGTACCATTCTCAATATTAAATTATGGTGTTTTCTACATAAAAAAATTAAAGGAAAAAGGTTAAATACTGCACTGACAAATCACAGAAATTAATATTCACAAAAGTGGAATAACTTTAGTGAATACAGGACAGAGTGTATTTATTGCACATTAACTTGCACCCAGCATTGAATATTGTACTACCTATAACATAGTCCCAGAGCTGTGACTTGCGGACCGTCATTAACTTTTATCATTGGGTATTGTAATTTTCGTAGGTCCGAAGTCACAGAACTTATGCGCACAAATATAGCCATTTAGTGGCCGTATCGGCAGTTATCTCTGAACTCCTCCCAGACTTGCTCTGTATGATAACTTGTCCTTCTACATTGCTTAAAACGAATTACTCACCTGTTCAGTAGAGTCACAGGATTCCAAAAACATAAGATTTTTAAAAATCGGTTCCCGTGATTTGGACAAAAAGAGGAAATATCTTCACATTTTCGCCTGCTTCGTGGGGCCTTTCGTAGCTCTGTTTATTTTTGTTTGATTGATCGATCGGGCCCTGGATCGGGCATGAGTGTTTCTTTTGGGTGTAAAGGGCGTATTTTACTCGGCGTAGCACTTTCGTACGTCATAAATTGGGCGCTAAAGCGGGTGTTTAATTTCGACGCGATCAGTTCAGGCAACAGTTAATTCAGGCGCACCTCACCAAAAATATGCCCCGGGAACATGCATTTTGCAGAATCGCCATGTGGAGTAATTTTTCTCGCGACAAAAATGTTCAAAATAGCTTAGATAAGATTATTTTAAACAGCTACAAAGTGTCTGAAAGGTAAGTGGAGACTCGTAGGATTATTTATAGGAGAGGATGTGGATATGTATTCATTTAATGGTAGTAAATAAGACCGTTGAACTTTGCGTTGTATTGTCAATTTCTTATTTGGCAAAAGTGCCACGTACATTTTCCCATGACTACACAATTGCATAAAAAGACCGTATTAAAAAATAATTGTGAAGTCATGGTAACCAGGACTACCTATAACATAGAAAAAGAGAATCTTCATAAAGAGGTTTAGCCTAATGCCCAAGAATTATCAAAGTATTCTAGCCACCCAACATCAGCCGTACTCTACTATAAGCTTACTTTCAATGGCACTCTGTTTGAACACTGCGGCATCATCACTCCATTGCTGCTATGATGGTGGCTATCTCCATTGACTGTTTCAGTCTTGTTAGACCCATCGGTTCCTTTAAACCACCATCGCCGTATCACCATCGCTAGGTACGTACTACACCCACAGCCCATGATAGTTTACCACCGCACTTTGGATGCTGGGCTGGGTATTCCATACAGGCCAAATTTCAAAGCCTTGAAATAATTGTTATTTCTTGCTTTAATGATCCAAA
This sequence comes from Ophiothrix spiculata, assembly GCA_000969725.1. NCBI lineage: Eukaryota > Metazoa > Echinodermata > Ophiuroidea > Amphilepidida > Ophiotrichidae > Ophiothrix > Ophiothrix spiculata. Next base: position 26,996 of record JXSR01S014213.1, on the reverse strand, counting down.
TGTACTATAATGATGTAGTTTAAAATGAAGAATATACCCTTCTCTTGGTCCATTAATTTCAATTGTAATGAAGGCTGATGATTCTTCTATGGCCATCTCAAGAGACAGTTTCACCCAAGCATTGCCATCCATCCATTCACCATTTCAACGAGCAATATCCATGCAACTAATGACTTGATACATATGAATGAACTTGTTACCAGGTCATTTATCACAATGTACTGCAACTATCCCTGTGAAGATGACTGCAAATTCTCTATCATGTCCCAGGGATCCAGTTCATCTATATGCAATTTTATCCTTTTAAGTTGAAACTCATCGGCTGGTAACCACACATTGTAAACTATTCACATGTTATTACAGTTTCACCCAAAATGTTCCTGTATGTGGCCCCGCATATAAATGAAATCCAAACTCCATTCCACAAAACAAATCAGACTTTATACTTTGAGTGAAACTGCAGAAAAAATAATTGCTGGCAGAACCGATGATCACCAAGCTGCCATGTCACACAGCTAATTCAGTACAAAACTTCCAAGTTCACTATTGATACCAATTTTTTTCAACACCTATATATTTTACTAGAGATATGTATCAACGGAGTACAAAGCATAACATGACCCTTTCGATTTAAGTCCAGTCCACTGATGATGGTGAATAAAACTGATCTGCCGCATAATACCAGCTCATTTCACAAAATCCAACAGAGCGTAGCTGCCTCTGGCCTGGACCATACCGGTTGAACACCGATTCCCTACTACGTTACGACCAGATAACACCGGCACAAATCCTGTCCACCAGCTGATACCCATATCCTGTTCTGTCCATCAAGGCTAAAATTTAAGCACCTCATTAATATTCCCATCCAATCTGTTGCAGTTTATGCAAATTACTTATCTACCAATAATTATCTTTTTTCCTTTATCCATGCATGTTAATTTATTGCTAGAGAAAATTGTCCTATTACTATGAAACAATACATGAACAGCTACCATTATTTGTCAAATTCAATCAGCCGTAAAACGTATTTGGTTATTAATAAATATACAGGTTAGGGTCTCGTCAGTTGTATATTCACTAAATTGAAAATCAGGAATGTAAATGTAATTGCATACTAACTATTTTTTAAATTCAAAATTCAAATTTCTTGCTGTATAAAACCATTGTAAATTTCATACTAGGTATTTGCATATCTGAGTTGTACAGTTGTGCACACATTTCGTTGATGTACAAAACCTGAACCAATATTTATCCAGATTTCAGCGTATTGATTAACGAGTGATTTTCCCATACGTGTATAAATAACCCGATGCAACATGTGGCACAAATTCCTATTGTCTTTATCATTTGCTTAATTAGAATTTTTCATATTTTTTACTCAATTATTGATTTGATAAATGTTTGTAGCAGCTGGGATTTTTACTGAAAGAATAGATTTTTTACACAGTGAATTCATCCAGAACTGATTGTAAGAGTACATGTACATGAATCTGGGGTTTTTTCTGGTGGAGGGGGAGGGGTACCACCCTAAACTGAAAGGTGGGCATTTTCAGTGGTTTGATCACAAACATGCAAGTTAAGTGCAGTTTATAAAATATGAACTTACACTGTTAGATTACTGTTTACACAATGCTGTGTAACATTACGAACCTACCAACTGTTGTGTAAGAAAATTACACAACTCGTGTAATTTTTGTCTGCGCTTCACACACTTGGTACAATGAAAATACAGCTTGCCTCCAATTTAATTTTTGTACGAATTATAATGAGAGGTAAGAGGGCGCATGGCTGAGCAGCTAGACCACAGGACTCATAATACAGTGGTTCCAGGTTCAAGCCCCGGTCGGATCATGTCTCCTTGCTTCCTCAGGCAAGATACTTTACTCTAGATAATTGCCCTTTGTTTCGGAAGTTACATCACACTGTTCTCCTTGGGGTGATGCATACAGCGTATTCTTAGTGACTAGTTTTGACATGGTATTAGTGATGCAACATAGTACAATTAGCAGACCTCATCCCAAATTTGCATTTCAGACATGTTTGATTAGGCGGGTAGGTAGGTAGGATTTGTTTTTTTTTATATTTTTTTTTTATTTTCTAAGTCTATGTTTCACATACAAGAACACAAAATATATGGCACATGTAAAAAAACATCTTCACTTTTTCTGTAACACATCTTTTATTTGTCATTTTGAATGTCCTGCAAGCCATATCTTGGGCTCCCATGAATCGATTCCCATCAAATTTGGGATTTGGAGGTTTTTTACCATGCTCCAAAAAATAAAAATATCTAGGGTCGGTGGTAAAATTAGGGTAGGTCGTGTTACGCCAATCAAACAATTTTTCTTTTAGGCCTTACTAATACCTCTCATTACAACTCACACAAAACATCCCATTGGAAGCAAGGCATGATGGGAATGTCCTAACATCTTCTCTACAGCCAATCCCCGGGGTAGGGGGGCAACCAATGACATACCTGGTAGTCAGCCGATGCCTCCGGCTCTGTGGGGACTCCCGACGATAATCCCTGCAGTTTCTGTCTGATCTTCGCTTTCTGTCGGAAGCAGTACACGGTGATGACGGCAACCAGGATTCCCAGCACGCATAAGACTAAGACCACCGTGAGGATCACCAGAGTAGAGGAATTGTCTGAGGGTGTCTCCAACACCTTCACGTGGGTCTGAAAAATACAAATATGGAGGAGGTTGAACATTAATAATGCGTAGAAAATCAAACTAACTGTAATTTCTTTTTCCAAATAGACGTAGGTCTGAAGGAACCAAGATTAAGAACATCATACATGTCTTGCAATAAAGCACTAACACCATGCTGCAAATAAAAAAGATCCATAACTTAGCTTTTAAGTTTAAAAACTGAAGTGAGTAAAGAAAATAATTGCCTACTGAGCAGCCTGACTGAAATTTATTTCAAAATATATTCAGAAAAGCTAATTAAAATGCAAGATTCATTATTGGATCATCACATTTTTCAACTGTTTAATTTAATTACTTTTCTTATAGACTATGAAATCAGAAGCATGATAATTAAAATTACCTCATAAACTTATAGAATTTATTACAAAATACCAGCAAAATTCATCTTTTCTAACAACCTTATTACCTTAAAAATGAGTCACAACATTTTACAATTTACACTGCCATGACTGCTGAAACAGATTGAATTTCCTTTCCAAATCTACTCAATCAGAAGTACTTTTTAAATCAAAACCATAGTATAATGGTTTTGTAAACTAACTGACAACAAATATAGTCATATAAATTACCACGCTGATTCAAATAGTTTATGTGACAAAGATGTTGCTATCTATGCTATCTTGGGTAGATAGCAAATGCTATTTTGCTTTTTTTTTTGGTATATAGGAAATATAATTTTGTTAATCTTTGGTGAAAAACACTAAGGTAGATAGTAAATACGATTTTGCTCTCTTAGGTAGATAGGAAATGTTATGGTGTTGTCTTTGGTGATTTAAAAATACTATTTTTCTGTCTAAGGTAGATAAGTAAATACTAGTTTGCCATGTAGATAGCTGATACTAGTTTGCAACATCTGGTAGATAGCAAATACTATTTTGTAATCTTTGGTAGATAGCAAATAACTATTATTTCTCTTTTAGCAATTAACTATTTTGCTACCTTTGGTAGATAGCAAATACTATTTTGTAATCTTTGGTAGATAGCAAATAACTATTATTTCTCTTTTAGCAATTAACTATTTTGCTACCTTTGGTAGATAGCAAATACTATTTTGTAATCTTTGGTAGATAGCAAATAACTATTATTTCTCTTTTAGCAATTAACTATTTTGCTACCTTTTGTAGATAGCAAATACTATTTTGTAATCTTTGGTAGACAGCAAATAACTATTTTTTTTCTTTTAGCAATTAACTATTTTGCTACCTTTGGTAGATAGCAAGTACTATTTTGCCATATTTGGAAGATAGCAAGATAAAGTAACTTGCATATAGAAATATGGATTATTTTTTCATCTTACATCATTATTTGCATACAATAATTCTGCGTTGGAATAAAAATAGGCCCGAAACCACCCCGTTAGATAACTGTTGCATGCCTAGTGTAGCATGAAGTAAGATGGACATCAAATCTTGAATAACAATATTTGTGACCATTATCTGCTATAGTCTGATCCCCTCCTCAGCCATCATGTGAATGCAAGTCAAGATGATTTCAAGAAATAGAGCAGGTCTTGATCTGAGGAATGCCACTGCTATCAAATGTCTAGAGAGAGTCTACTTCACATCAAACATGTCGAACAGTTTCAGACAATTACAGATTTACCGGATGAATGTCAATATAGCTAACCCACATAGCTGTACATAGCTAACCCACATTTTACTCATTGCTTAATAATATACAGTGGACGCACAAAGTATCGTGATTTAGACCTATAACACAATTTCTAATAATAACTAATAAATATAGTCAAAAACCTTGAGGTTGGGCCGAGGTCCATATGCAGAAAAGAACTAGACCCACACTAAAGTTGGGCCTGGATAAACAGAAATTTGATCCTTTGAAAAATGATATTTTTTTGTAGACCAAATTTTACTTTAATCCGAAACTAGTCTCAGTTCTGGTTTAACTATTCTTGTACATGTGGATAAGTGGATTTTAGAAGTCAAAATTCAAATATAATATCAATTAAAGATCAAAAGGCCAGATGGAAAACATTTTCAACATTTGACCCATCAAATCTTAAATTGGATCTTTTACAAATTGCTAAATGTGTATTCAAATTAGCACATGTATAACATTTGAATAATTGATTGGTTGGACCAGAGGACTGATAGTAATAAAACTGATTGACTTAGGCCCAGTTTACACAGGCCAGATGTGGCATGTGAGCATTTCATCGCAGCTTATAATTGCCACATTATTTGTGATGGCTCACCCCGAAAGGGGGGAATTTGCAGATGATATCGATTTTGATTTTATCATTTCATCTGTTGCAGCATTTTCTAAGCTTTAAAATGATGTCTTACTTGTTGAAATTGGTCAAGGCGATCAAATTTTACAACAGAAAATCTGCTGGAAATTCTTATTATTTTCTTTATTTTTTGCTGCCTATTTTCATCCGTTTCTCAAAAAGTGTTCTGTCGCAAAGTCCCCCTTTTCGGGGTGAGTCATCACATTTATTGCTTAACCACTTCTCAGTCTCAGCGATGCCTTAGCCTGAAAAGTCAAAGGGCTGCAATTGGAGCTAGAACATTGTATTCTTCCTAAAAAAGGACTGAATCAAGCTAAAAACGGGGGTCTAATGAGTTGTCTGGAGGCCTGAAAGAGGGGGTCTTGACCGCTGGACCCTGCTCTACATGAGAGTGCCACCCCTGGGCATCATAAATACCCTGCAATACTGAAATGCATAGAAATTACATCCTTTTGACCTGCCATAATGTGATAAGGACACACGTTTTCCTTGGCAAAATCCCTCTGTATTTTGAAGTGTCATACATTTACAAAGGGCTTTTAGGTTCAATTAAAATTAATAACCCTTCATTGCTATGATGTAAAAGTATTTAAGTGAAATCGGTCTCAGGCCTGCTAACAATTACATTGATCATTTATCCTAAAACTGTTATTGGATTGTACACAGAAACGAATAAGTGAGTCAATCTTGTTAAACTGAGTCAATTTGTCCCTGTAGTGACCCATTTTGGCTAAAGTGAGTCACTACAGGGACAAATTGACCCATTTTAACAAGTTTGACTCACTTATTACTTTCTGTGTAACATCAAAGATAAATTCATACTAAAATGATCATAGTCCAAATAAGTTTGATCACTTATTTTTATCGGTATCATTATTACTACACTGTTTACATTCCTTTAAATGTTTAAAAATTGCTGTGTAACATATGAATCAACCAACTGTTGTGTACGAAAATTACACAAATAGTGTAAAATGTTACACAGCTTGTGTAAATTTCGTACATAACCTGTGTAATTTTCTTACGCAACTCATGTTAATTTCGTACATAACCTGTGTAATTTTCTTACGCAACTCTTGGTAGGTTTATATGTTACAGCATTGTGTAAACATTTAAACATCAATTTAACAGTGTAGTCAGACGGGTTTTTATCCACTCATCCTCAAAAATCATTATTTTTAAGTTACTTTTTTTATCAAACTGTCTCCACATCAGTGTTAACCATCCATGATGCAATTGATGTAACATCAGACCATTGGGACGGTGTAAACTGGCGGAAAGGAAGCATTAGGACAGGAAGACTGACTAGTATTTAGGGAAATGGAATATGTAAGTCAAAATGGAAATGGAACCTATTTTAAAGTTTATCAATATTACATTTGTCATCATCATGCATGAAATCTAGGATATGGATTTTTGGGAGGTTTGGGAGCTGCATCATAAAATCACTAGGAAGATACGCTTCAACCAATACTACCATTTGCATACCTTAAAGAATTCACCAAATAAATCTTCCAATACTCTCCTTAATGAAGACGTTTCAAAAATCTACCACAAGGGGAGCTTGTTTCTTCAGCGGATTATCCCATTTTAATGGCGTATCAATAAAGCAATAACTGGGTCACCCCTCTGAGCAATAAGTTGAAATCAACAAGCTATAACCTACTTAATCAACCCTTAGACCAATCTCAATCTTAATCATGTAAATCCATGGGCACTATATCCACCACCCTGCAGAATTCTGCACCTTTAAAAATATATTGCACTTGAAATGATTACAGCATACAAACTTACATTGAACTGGTTTCTAAAAAAGAGCAACATATTCCTTCTTTACAAATCAAATACTCTTAAGGTTTCCAGAAAAAAGGTTACATAATGATGTCACCGTTCTTCATTTACTTAGCTAACCCCTTGTTGGCTCTCATCTCACGTTCTACGCCAATTTCAAGAAAAAAGAAAATGGCTAACAGCACAAACCCGGCCCAATACACCATTAGTCAATTCAAACAAATGCACTAACCTACTTTCCATGCAGAATGCTATTTTATCTAAGTGAACATTCCTACCATATGCCGATCAGACTAAGATGGAAAACTCACTTTCCTATTCAATTTATCACTCTGATTGTCATTACATTTATACCATCCAATTTCCAGCAGGTTGTGTAAATTTCTACTTTTAATCATACCAGGGTGATTTGTTAGCCAGGTGGACATTTTTATTTTCAGAAAACTGGTTTATTTTATGAGCACTTGTTCAAATACCTGGGTACCCAGCATCCTTCCCTTACAGAAGACACATGATACTAAAGACCTATTTTAACCAAGGGATTTTTATATATGGGGAATTGGGATACGCAGCCATCTTGTGTCGCTTACGGAGCAGAGTTATTGTACCTCCGGATATATATTCGGAATTTGGCCCGATATCCAGGCAGATCGCGTAAATCTTCACTTGACGCATATACACTGTATATTATACAGCGTGTGTATTTTGTTTCACGCGCAAACGGTGTCCGAGTTTTAAGTAGCATGTATTGCAACTTGCTCAGATCAAAGTGCGCCAATTTTCCTGCTAATCATTTGCGGAGACTCGCGAAGTGTGGCACTTGGAGCCGTAAAATGCCGGAGGTACAATAACTCACCCTTCATGAGCCACAATAGGATTTACACAGCGGTGAAATCAAAATGGCAGCGAGTACAGATTCCCCTATTCAAATTCCTTGATTTTAACTCAAATGGAATCAACATTGATGTGTCACCAAGGTGTGAAACAAAATGTTTGCTGACGTACCTGTCTCACTTTCGTCGTAAGCTATAATACGTAAGTTTTTGGCTCAACTTTAAAGGAAATTTCTTACAAAAACACCCAATGCAGGCATATGGATACTCTCATTTGTGATAAAAATTTCTATGAAAACCCTCTTATTACATTTACAAAAATGTGAAAAAGCACCCCAAAAGGCAGACCAATGTATTTAAACTATATCAATTATAGAAGGAGCCCCCTTTTCCCGGGTGTGTCACTCAATGCCATCATGTACACAGCAGCCTTCTTAAACAATGTCATCAAATCCGGGTCATAGAATCTTAATACTATCATTATCCAACATTTCTGATCAATTTTAGCATCCAATACGATCCCAAATATGTTGAAGTTGCTCCCTGCGGATCACTAATTCCTCCATCATCCCTA
>JXSR01S014213.1:4589-18783 GCA_000969725.1 Ophiothrix spiculata | reverse complement strand
TAGGAAGATACGCTTCAACCAATACTACCATTTGCATACCTTAAAGAATTCACCAAATAAATCTTCCAATACTCTCCTTAATGAAGACGTTTCAAAAATCTACCACAAGGGGAGCTTGTTTCTTCAGCGGATTATCCCATTTTAATGGCGTATCAATAAAGCAATAACTGGGTCACCCCTCTGAGCAATAAGTTGAAATCAACAAGCTATAACCTACTTAATCAACCCTTAGACCAATCTCAATCTTAATCATGTAAATCCATGGGCACTATATCCACCACCCTGCAGAATTCTGCACCTTTAAAAATATATTGCACTTGAAATGATTACAGCATACAAACTTACATTGAACTGGTTTCTAAAAAAGAGCAACATATTCCTTCTTTACAAATCAAATACTCTTAAGGTTTCCAGAAAAAAGGTTACATAATGATGTCACCGTTCTTCATTTACTTAGCTAACCCCTTGTTGGCTCTCATCTCACGTTCTACGCCAATTTCAAGAAAAAAGAAAATGGCTAACAGCACAAACCCGGCCCAATACACCATTAGTCAATTCAAACAAATGCACTAACCTACTTTCCATGCAGAATGCTATTTTATCTAAGTGAACATTCCTACCATATGCCGATCAGACTAAGATGGAAAACTCACTTTCCTATTCAATTTATCACTCTGATTGTCATTACATTTATACCATCCAATTTCCAGCAGGTTGTGTAAATTTCTACTTTTAATCATACCAGGGTGATTTGTTAGCCAGGTGGACATTTTTATTTTCAGAAAACTGGTTTATTTTATGAGCACTTGTTCAAATACCTGGGTACCCAGCATCCTTCCCTTACAGAAGACACATGATACTAAAGACCTATTTTAACCAAGGGATTTTTATATATGGGGAATTGGGATACGCAGCCATCTTGTGTCGCTTACGGAGCAGAGTTATTGTACCTCCGGATATATATTCGGAATTTGGCCCGATATCCAGGCAGATCGCGTAAATCTTCACTTGACGCATATACACTGTATATTATACAGCGTGTGTATTTTGTTTCACGCGCAAACGGTGTCCGAGTTTTAAGTAGCATGTATTGCAACTTGCTCAGATCAAAGTGCGCCAATTTTCCTGCTAATCATTTGCGGAGACTCGCGAAGTGTGGCACTTGGAGCCGTAAAATGCCGGAGGTACAATAACTCACCCTTCATGAGCCACAATAGGATTTACACAGCGGTGAAATCAAAATGGCAGCGAGTACAGATTCCCCTATTCAAATTCCTTGATTTTAACTCAAATGGAATCAACATTGATGTGTCACCAAGGTGTGAAACAAAATGTTTGCTGACGTACCTGTCTCACTTTCGTCGTAAGCTATAATACGTAAGTTTTTGGCTCAACTTTAAAGGAAATTTCTTACAAAAACACCCAATGCAGGCATATGGATACTCTCATTTGTGATAAAAATTTCTATGAAAACCCTCTTATTACATTTACAAAAATGTGAAAAAGCACCCCAAAAGGCAGACCAATGTATTTAAACTATATCAATTATAGAAGGAGCCCCCTTTTCCCGGGTGTGTCACTCAATGCCATCATGTACACAGCAGCCTTCTTAAACAATGTCATCAAATCCGGGTCATAGAATCTTAATACTATCATTATCCAACATTTCTGATCAATTTTAGCATCCAATACGATCCCAAATATGTTGAAGTTGCTCCCTGCGGATCACTAATTCCTCCATCATCCCTATAGGTAAATCAGTGTCATGTTACAGAAAACCCTATGATTGATTGCAATTCTACAATACATCACGACTTAAATTACTTTCATTATGGTTTATCGACCAAGTTAACGAAATGAATTGGCAGTGTGACTGATTTGCATGAGGGGAATTTCAACACCGTCAAAGTCAATAGAACAAAGAATTCAAAGGTATACCATCAAAAGTAGAGTGATCTTGTTTAAATACAAGACTAATTTAACACTAAAAAAAGGTGCCAAAGTGGCAGATTTGGCACTTTTTCCCCCGTGCAATTTCTCCGTTTCAATCTCTCTCAACTTGGCTTTTAGACATCCGCATCAAGTAGTATAGCAATTAAACAGTCAGCTTTCTCATATTTGATGGCATTTTTGATTTCAACAATGTTCCCAGATGATTTGAACCTCGTATGAACCATGACTCACTTGGCGCTCGGCTAACATGGTTGAGATGTCGTGCGCATGATGTGCTCTGCCCATGTCAAGTGTAATACAATCAACTCTCGGCAGGATTTTAATGATTTTTCCCTTGCTTTTATGAAGCATAAATGGCAGTAATTCACATCAAGTGCATTACTTTGCACGATGTCCATGAAATGAAAGAGACATTGAAGCGAGAAAAAAAGACTCTTGACTTTTGGCTCTTTAAATGGAAAATAACTGTACAAAATACACTAAGGATTTCAGCTACATATTACTCCATTACACAACTTTAAAAAATGAACCAGGGGCTTCATTAAAATAAATTAATTAGGCAGATGTGACTTAACAAATATTAAAAGACATGATAGTGTCATGTATGATAATGTGACAGTGCTAGTGTCATACCTAGTGTCATACAAATACGCTGTAAAGGCATCCTTATTGTATATATTTACGGTTCTTCAAAACATGACCTAAAACCGAGAAAATGTACTCTTAAGTTTTCATATCGAATATGCACATTTCCTATGTGAATACATTTAACCCTTTTCAGTCTGACCACTTTTTCCGCTCCAGGCTGAAGGAATTTTACCTGTAAACTGAAGACCAGTGAATGCTGGTCGCACGCCACCACATTACTAAACGTAAGTCGTGAGAATAGGTTTAAATTCTTTATCTTCACCTGTAAACTGACTAAAGTAAATTAAATTTATCTTTAGAAATATTCTACATAATTCAATGCAACATCAGCATAATAGACCTTTATGAACTGCATACATTGCCTGTGATAGTGTTTTGGAAGGTAGGTAGTGAAAATAGTTCTACTTCAGTGTTAGTTAGGGCGTCTGGGGGACGTCCTACGCCTGAGCTGGCAGTAATTTAGGTTAAGAATGTTTGTTTCAGATTTTTTTGGAGTTGAAATGAAAGATAATATACAAAAAGCATGTGCCTTTCAAATCTGTAAAAATCTTAATTTTGTCAGAATATGACTACATGTGTATTTTGTACTGTGGCGCGCTCAAAATGAAAAAAGCTGACTTCACTGGAGATTTGTGGAGGATGGTTTTATATATTTACCATGTTTACAAAGCTCATGTCATGATATTAAAATGATACCCTTAAGAAGTTTAATAAATATTTCAAAGTCAAATTCAATATGGTCCATCAAAAATTGTCATGGAGCGAATAGTGAAACTGACATAAATATGTTCAAAGATCAATAAGCTGTATGTTTTCTGTTGATAGTTGCTAAAAAATATAGATTGAAATAAAATATTGCAGGTGTTTTGAAGAAAGCACAAAAATCATGAATTTGAAAAAAAAAATTCCATTTTACCAAATCACAACCTTTGCGTGTATTTTCAATATGAAGTCTGTCACGTTTACAAACAGCTCGCCCATGGTGCAAGATCACATTTAAAGACAAGATACCGTCATGTATGAACATATTTATATCAAATACCAAACATCAACTAAAGCCAACTTGTATATATACTGTAAATGTTTTCAGTTTCATGGCTAACTATTTCAATGACGTTGTCACAAGTAGACATTTTACACGGACATGATTTCTTGATTTTTAAATACTAATTTTGATACAAGAGTTAAAAATAAAATTCATACAAAGTAAAATAATTACAAAATGTGCAAATATAAAACAGAGTATATAGTTCAAGCAACATCCAACCTTAACGAATCCACACATTTGATACAGCCGAAACTGCATGACTTAAGTTATGAAAAGAACATTATTTTGTGCTCATTTCTGCAATGAATTTTCCGATATAAAAAAGGAGCTTGCATGATCTGAAATATACATATATTGCATTCCTCTTGCTTTTATTGCATTCCTCTTGCTTTTATTACACTTCCTCCATTTGTCACGGCAAAAGACCTCATTTGTAGATCTAGCATGTAAAAGGTTGTTGACAATCTACTTTACAAACCTAATTGACCCGTGTACTCTGAGTACTGTAATATAAGACAAAGTTGCATTTCCAAATAGCTGCTGTACTCCTTGACAAAAACGCCAGGATGCAAAGCGCAAACACACAAGGGTATACAAATTTGCATAATATTGCAATCATAAATACAGCAAGCCTTCGAAAATGTTCTCTCCAATGTGCAAGAGCAAACCGAGGTGAGCCTCAAATGTGAAAATCTAAATAAATGGGGGAAATGGAAAGCTGCAGGTATTCTTGCCCTTTTCACTTGTGTTGCTAACTGGGGATCAGTTATCACAGTAATCAGGTTGGTTATTCGGCACGGACGACGCATCACGAGGGAAGAAGTATTGACCACTCATCGATTTCATAGTAAGGTCGCATTTAGCCCTTAAGGCTGGAACGTGACATGCACATACATGTTGTTGTACGTTTCCGCAATAGTATACGATAATAAAACAAATGGGAGTGTGTGGTTCATGTATAAACACTGAGCACTGAGATGGGTCTGGTATATTGATGTCTATCAGAGAGGGATATCATAAAAGGTTAAGGTTTCCATTGCAAACATATTAAATGACTAAAACGGATGTAGGAGGGAGGTATAGAGTATTAACTAAACACCTCTAAACAGCGTCAAATACATGTCCAAACGATTCACCAAATTTTCAAATCAAGACTTTCATTAGATGAAGGCAACTATCAAATATGATGATATCCAAATGATAGATGCCTCATATCAGGTATGTATGAATAATTATGTTCTACAAACATCAATCATACCAAGAGTTGATTTCACTACGATTTAAATGTACTGTTGATGCATTGTAAGACCAAAGCCATCGTTAACTTGCGTTGATGCTTATTAACATTATTATGAAGGATTTGAATGTTACCCGTGTCAAATTCCTATAATTTATGATATGTTGTATGCTTACGAAGGTGATCCAATCTACCTTCATCCAATCACCCTTCGTAGCTACGATGCATCGTAATTGTTTAGTGAAATCGAACCCAGTTTTTCTATTAGAATTTCAAATCTTAAGATTACTACTAGTGGTCCATACAGAAAACCTAATGGTGATACTCATTTTGAAATTTTGTCATCTTATGCAGTAATAACATCACAGCCTTCATGTTGCATCTAACACATGAAACCAAATAATTAAACTACTTCAATATCGTGTTATAAGTGTCTTCAGTCTTGGTATACAAGCAGAGCTTTCCTATCACCACCCTAAATCCACATCTTATACGTAATGGAACTTACAAAGCAAATACTGAAACCCCATGCACCCATCTAGAATATCTCGCATTACCATTCAATCTAACACTAGTGCACACAACATAGCCATCCTATATCTCAGCACCTCAAATCCCCGTCTTACGCTGATACCACAAACTACCAACGCATAATAAATCTGGCTATCATTCTATCAGTGCGTGCATACCAATCTGAGCTCCAATCACCAGCTCAAATCCCCTGATTACACGTGCTGATAATGATGATACCCCGTCACTAGGCAATTCCCTAAACATCATCTATCTATGCCTATCATACGGGCTGTAGATAATGGTATACATGGAGTCTGGCAGTACCATGTGCTTCTAAACCTTGTAAACCTCATGTATACAAATTATTTTGAAGAGAAGACATTGCATTTCTTCAATTATTTGGTGAAAGAATCCATAGTGGATATCTACAGGTTGTTTATAATTCATTTGTAAGTAAGGTTCCATGAATATCAATTCTTAATGTGAATGTAAAACGTTGTATCTGTATTTCTTGAAACATCCTTCAAATTTGACAATGTCACCTGAAGCACCTGAAAATGGTTAATTTCCAGAGCTGATGATCCAAGACTAAATTTACACTCTATAGTATGATTCAATACAAATTTATGAAATATGGCAACTATTGCACATATGACTTAGGCATTCACATGATTAGCTGATATGTGAGTCTGCCATACTTTGTCAAAAGGCAGTATATACAAGTACAAAATACAGTAGATACTTCCATTTAGCCCCCAATTTCACTTCAATTTGATCCCATGCTAGATAGAATGAATGTCTATATTGAAGTCACCCATAATATAAATCTGCCTCACAACGTAAGAATGAAGTATGTGCAAATTTGAAACATGGCAGATACTTCCATTAAGTGGTAAATTTCTCTTTAATCAACCCCATTCCAGATGGTTGGATATAATAACCTACTTATATCTACAGAAATTGTCCATGGTAAAAGAAAGTAAGTTTGCAATTAATCTGCAAAGCACATACTACGTTCTTCCTTCACAAGACAGTTATGCAATAAATCCAGTATGTAATCATAATAAAGTGTGGGTTGTCGTGATGTTCTGATTACCCAAATTCATCCATTAAGATCATATGTATATAAACCAATCCTGCATGAATGCATCCATCCATTCACAATTTCCAACCTGCTACATAATTGATGCTTGTAATTAATTGTGCATATCAGAATTTTAATTTTGAAATGTAATTAAGATTAATTAAGGTTGAGCTTTGTTGGAATATTGTTTGCTTTAGGGAGCAGAGCAAAGAATCCTCAAACGAATTCATCTTGATTTGGGCAAGGTTAAATTGAAAATACTGGATGTTCCTTGATAACTGACCAAGCAATTAGTCTCGTATTGGTCAATGAACTAAGGTTTCTCATAGTCTTAAGACCAAGATTTTATCATCAAATTGTGCAACCAAGCTTGGATTTTATTTTCAAAATCTAATTTCCTTCAGTTTCCAAGACATCAACTCCATTTATTCTGAAACGCACACAACCAGACCACTCACTCATCAATGAATAAGATGGATGCCCTCGACGACGGCCAAATGCCACGTATCGGACCAAACCGCCTGACTACAGGCAGCCCATCTATTGCTAGAATAGTGCAATGAACGGCTACAGGTTGTATATAAGAGTAGGGATGTAATAAGTACTATTATCAGCTTTGATTACTGCGAAGCATTTATAAAGGCAGTCATCGGTGATTTGAAAAGATACATTTCAAAATTACAATAATTATAACCTGTAAACTTATGATTTCTCTCTTTACTAGTTTTTAACACTAAATTTATCAATGTGCAAAAATTTGTCTTTACTAGAAGAATATTAATAATTAACTGAAATGAGTCGAAGAAGAAGACTTTGAACACTATCAATTTACTTGTCACAACAGCCAATAATAATATGTCAAAATCATAAAAGTTTATGGGATTTTATAACAAAAAGACCTCAAAACCATTCAAATCATTTTAAATAATTCTACAACATGTAAAAATTTCGCTTTATAAATACTGTGGACGCAGCAAGAAATTATTTTGAATTTTATCATTTCGATTTTACTTACTTGAATTATGCTACAAAAACAAGATCAACCTCAAGTTTCACTCTTTCTTAACAGGTTAAATTAACAAACATCAATGCTATAGGAACAGTTTTTGAAGTGAAATTAATAGCTGAAAAGCACGCTGGACGAGCAAAATTCTCTGAACCAAATAAGAAATTTGAAATACATACTATTCATACAAAATTACTTATTATGAATTATCAGTTATTTTTAAATGTTCTAATTGATACAACTAAGTAATCAACATATTGGGTTATGTTTTTTCACAAACATCAGTACAAATATTTAAATCTGTATATACATGTATATGTACAGATCTTTGTTACTGCACATCTTTGGGAGTGCAACAAGTAAAATCACACCAAACATTTGCTGAGCAATCAATTTTCCATTATTAAACCTCGGTTCTTATTCCAGATACAATAGAATCAGTTTCATAAAAAAATTATTGCATCAACTTGGTAAACTACAAAAAGCAAAATCTTATTCCAAATACAATAGAATCAGTTTCATAAAAAAATATTGCATCAACTTGGTAAACTACAAAAAGCACAATCTTGCACTACTACCTATCTCTCTCATCTATGATCCAGGCCATGATCCTTGTGCATAAAACACAATCCTGTTTAAAACGGATGCAGATCTCATCTTGTGTAGTCCCCTTCCAGTGTATGCATAATACCCTTAGTACGGATGTACCATCTACTTAAAACAGAAACAACAGCTCAAAACCAAATGATATTTATCTAACTCTGCACAAAACATACCTTGTACTAAAACAACTCCGTCATCATCGTATGATAAAATATATCCCTGCCTGCCGTATAAAACTAAACTGATTCTGTCACGCACAGGCACCGCTATCCTGTACGTACCCATCGACAATACGCTCAATCTATCCATCACTCCTGCAGTCAAAAATAGCACCCTCACCATAGAGAGCCACGGATGTATCTGAGTGCTACATGCGGCAGGGACAAAGCCGGTGTGAATGCATAGCCTAAGTCGGTACAGCTAATGGCATGGTCCAATAGGGGTGTGGTCGTGCCAACAGCTGCTGCACATGTATGCTTCATCCGCTTATATCAATCACGGTATATTATTAAATTGTATTGTGCAAAAAAACACATCCTGTACTACCTAACAAGAGAAGAGAAGATAGAGTGTGTATCCCATCATGCATTGCTTTCAATGGGAAATTTTGTGCAGGAAATCATGTGAGTAGTTAGTGATAAAATGCTCATAAATCAAATTTTATTGTTGTAATCTTGCATTTTGGGTATGTTTCATCACTAACTACTCACATGACATGCTGTACAAAATTTCCAATAGGAAGCAATGCATGATGGGATACTCACGATATCTTCTCTTCTACCTAACCTGGCACTAATAACATCATCTTTGTGTGTGTGATCTACATGTGTATTGATGATTTACATAGTAGCTAATGGTCCACCATGTGTGTCGGGGGTTTAATGGCAAATTGTCTTTTTTAATCCGTTAATTTGAGTTGACGTGGCTAATGGGGCACCATGTGCGCCACATTCTGTACTGATTGGTTATAAGCTTAATTGGCGCTGCGTAAGTTATAATCATAATCAACTAGTTAGTGGCTATTATTACAAGCTGTTAACCATGGTTTGATGTCACTTAACAACTACATTGATTTTTCATAAAATCTCTGATACAAGCAAGTCTTGTTGTTCGAGCAACTAATATACTTCATCTATAAATCACATTTTTCAAATCCGTTGCTTCTCCTATAAAACCATTTTGCTTCAACATAATATTGTTTACTTATAATATTTTATAAGAAATACTTGTTGCAAATTGGGACAACCTGTATGCATATGGGTCAATTGATAATTACAAATACAACCAACTATAATTGATTATTTCCATACAAATAATTCTCCATAGAATATTAGTAATATTATATTTTACTTGCTTTTAATTTACACAGTGTTAGAATATGATTGTAAAATTAAAAAGCAAAGTTAAAATAAGCTTAACAAATATTTAGTTTGGTTTTTAAAAAAAATCATCATTTATTGTTTTTGGGGGATGTCCATTGAGTGAAATACACTTATCTAAGGCCTTCTATTAAATAAATTGCTTTTCAGACAAAAGAAATATGTCAACACATTTTTCTCTAGACTACACCTTAGTAAATAAATGAATTTCATACCATGGTGTAACATTCATTTATTTTTGAGAATTAAATATCTTCAGTAGACAGCCCGTGGTCTGAACCATGCATCATATTATTGTGTTTCACAGCATCTTCAGTAGACAGCTAGACATGACAAGTTTTCTTCCAAAACCACCACTGCTCTAAATTTATATGAAAAACAACTTTTAGATTAACTGTTTTTGTTTGTTTTGTTTTGTTTTTGTCAATATTATTTGTAAGACAGAGTACTATATGTGAAAATCAGATATAAGAAACTATCACAATCTTTTAAAGCACCATAGACAATGATATTTGTTAATTTCCCTATTTTACTTTGTTAATTTGAGGAAATATATATAGTTTTGTGACCAATGTACTAAAAAACAAATACATTCATTCTGTTTTAGATTAATTATCAGCAAAAAGTATTGTGACTACTTCCATATTTGCATATTTGCAGGGAAAGATTTAAAACCACAAACCGTTAATTTAATTCAAATAATTTGAACTGAAAACACTTTT
Source organism: Ophiothrix spiculata (assembly GCA_000969725.1). Lineage (NCBI taxonomy): Eukaryota > Metazoa > Echinodermata > Ophiuroidea > Amphilepidida > Ophiotrichidae > Ophiothrix > Ophiothrix spiculata. The sequence goes on along the minus strand of JXSR01S014213.1, from coordinate 8,590 downwards.
TACCAGTGAATGAAAGTTAACCTGAATTGTTATTTATGAGACCTTTTAGAAATGTAAAAATAACACATAATCAATCAAACAGGTATAAAATGTGTATCAGTCAAGCAGGCATAAATATGTATCATATTTAGAACTTTTAAATGGATTAGAATATAAACAATATTCTTAACTTGTTATTTATTTTTACTTCAAGATTGAAATTAGAATAAGCCATTTTACATCAATGTTCAATTTAGAGAAGAGAATAGTTTGGGAATGTTATCTGATCAACAGGTCATAAATGGATAGGTGTAATATTTCAATAATGTCACTAAATTTGTCTAATTTCACAGAAATTTAATAAAAACATATGTGACATGTTGTATGTTATTCGTACGTTTGGGCTGTATACGGTGATGCGTGACAGAGCTTTAAAGCAATGCTATAAGACTTTGACCAAAAATAGTTTATACTAAAAACAAAATAAAATGAAGGAATGTGACTATCTAAAAGCATTTTTAAGTGTATTTTCTCAAAAATTTGTTTTGCTACCGAAAAATGGATAAAAAGCACATGCATGTATTCCTATACTAATGCATGTGGAATTAAATTCGGGATCCCGAATTTAATTCAATAAATGGCCATAACAGAAAAAGGAAGCAATTTTAAGCCAAATCATTTGGAGGGAATTACTATCTAATAAGCTAAAAAAAACTCAAAAAGTCATGGGTGACAGGGGGCGCTTCATTTTTAACACCTTATAGTATTGCTTTAACCTATTTTTTCCTATGATGTGCCAATTTAATAATTTTAGGCCTAATAGTACTAATTATTTCATATCAGAATAATTAATACACGATCAGATAAATAGTGTCACTTATTCCACTCCTATCATGTAATGACAAACATTTATGTTAATAACGAGCCAATTAAAATGTATTTCCTATTCTGTGTTGCTATTATGTTAATTTATCCTGCTCTATGTAAGTAGGGCTTGTCTATATACATTTATTCTATTCAATGGTGATATTTACGCTAGTCTAACAATAGCCACGTGGCACGCACAAGCCTCAGAACCCGTACACAATAGTTGTATGGCAGCTAGGCACCAGCCCCAGGCCTTGTTCACAATAGAGCAAGTATCAGAGTAGAGAATAGTGTATTCATACATTTTGACCACATGGTGCGCCTTAGACAAATATACTTGTCAAATTTCCAATGAATTGAAAGCGAAAAGAAAGTAGACTTTGATCCAGGTCCCTGACGTACGTCCAGGTCCTTGTCTGTGATATTAAGTGAGCATATTTGCCCCGGGGGGGGGGGGGGGGTACTCAAGTTTGGTTTTGGTAGGGGTGTGCCGCTGAGAAATTTGAAGTACCACCCATGTATATACCAATTTTCAAGAAAAAGGGACTGCAATCCATATACCAAATTCCTCAAATTTTGAGTCGAATTTATACAAAAATTGAAATTTTCTCTGAAAATTTACACAAATTTTATAAAATTTTGAAAAACAGACCCATCAAAATACCACATTTTGCAAAGAAAAAGGACCCATTGGCATACCAGACAGCCTGATTTTGCTACCCAAGTTTGCGGCACATCCTCGTAACGTAATCACTTTTGTACTAAGTACCCCCCCCCCCGGATATTTGCCGAAGAAACACAACATTCATGTGCTGTATGTTATTATGAGATTGTGGTTACTAACATTATTTGTCCTACTGTCACGAATCACAAAATCTATTCTTGTAAAAATGTGTACTGATGTCAATTCATAAACTATGGTATCTACAACATTGAAAGTATTTAGAATACTTTATAATATATTATAGGAACATATTTCAATCAATACTTAAGTAAATAGTAAGGTATAAAAATGTTAGAATTGGTCAAGTTATTTATTAAAGCAGGACTGGACTAAGGGAGTGCAAAAGGAGTGCGTAAGCAGAACAAGGGAGGAGGGGTATGCAAATTATAAAATCTGCTCATTATTACTTTTCAAGAGGACCTTATCATTTAAAGAAGTATCTTTTGGGTCTGGATATGCTCCGACAACCTATAAGAAAGTATGTAGTTTGGGCAACTTAATTTGACTTTAACCATATTCCATAAACGACAGTGGATAAACAAGACAAAAGTACATCTTCTATTTGTCTCTATCAAACCATTTTTTTTCCATGATCAAACAACAACAATTTTAACAGCATCTTGTACTCAGTTAAAGGGTTAAGAACCAAGCAGCTGTTGCACAATCCCAAACATAAAATGACAAAACAAACTAAATTTAACCATTTGGTTGCTAACCCTTAAAACTCAGTGACAGAACATCTTAGTGTATGACTTCTGTGCATGAACATGTGACCATTGAATCTAAATATATTAGCTTAGAAATATGTTACAAACTACCTGGTTAATTAGGGTTGTTTTTGAGGATTGAATTTTGGGGCAATTTTCAAGATATAGGATACTTTTTCAAACCTTAACATGAAAACTGTATTGATAAAATCCTGATTTAGGGTGTGAATAGGGGAAAAAGGGTATATTTTGGCTTCAGAACCCTCCACCCTTTAGGGGGTGTTTGGAAAAACTGTGGTCACGCTATGCCAACAACATCATGTTTCAGTGCCCCCCCCCCTTGGGACTTTTTGTAGCAGAGACTAGGTTTGGTACAAGGGCTGAATGATGGATGGGGAGGGTAATAGGGTGCTTGAGGGAATGGCGGGACAGGCGGGTGGGTATCTCGCTCCTCCCTTTCTTTTCTCTTTTTTAGCCTTTATTTGATTTCATACTTTGATTTGTACTTCGAAGGATGGACTATAGCATCCAGGTGGTTAAAAATAATAGAAAAACAAGACAAAATACACATTTCTCAAATGACTGGTCACAGCTTGTTTTGCATCAGGTTGCCAGTTTGTTGTCAATAGATTTCGCAAAGGTCAAATCTGGTCATTGTTGTGGGCATTGTTGTGCTTTGTTGGTGATAACCGTTCTTTTGTGTGATCGTGTTCACGTTATTTTGGAGGTGTTTTACCACAGCTGCTAAAAACTTTCACAATAGAAAATTTTGAAGAGTACTGTATTCATTTTACATAAAACTCTCGCAAAATGCATCAATTATGTACAAGGAAATTGTCATTTCACTTTGGTTTTAGTTTAAAAAAAAAAAAATCACCTTGTTTAGGCTTTCGTCAAGGAAACCCAACTTGACACTATACCAAGTAAGCTGAAAGAAGCTTATCTTTAACAGGGCTCCAATTTGTTGTCAATAGATTTCGCAAAGGTCAAATCTGGTCATCCCTTTTTGTCTGGTAACTGTCAAGTACCAAATATTGAGAAAATTGTGTTCAAAACCTTCAGAAACATTTGTAAAAATTGGTTTTAATGTTAATCTTGGGAATGATGTTATTCTGTTAAAGTAGGTAAAAAATGGTGATGATGCTGAACTTGTCCAATACCCCTTTAATTCTCACCTATATGATTATTTTTCTTAATCTAGAATTCTTAAAAGGGAATTTCAAACAGTATATGAATAAAATATGTCTTAAAAAGATCTAGAACAGTATTTATGTATAGAACATTTTTAAGAAGTACTAGATAATAAAAGCTGACTTTCATTAAAACCTAAATTTGTGTCAATTCAACAAAAACAATGCAGCCAAATAATTATTGAATTTATTGTTTCAATTGTAATGAAGTAGGACGAGAAAATGAACCCACATAAGTGTTTTTATAAGGGGCGAGACATTATGCGCAACGACTCAATAAACGTCAAAACAAATCTCATTTCTAATAAATTTCTTGAATCTGAAATGATTTTTTTAAGTAATCGATTCATGTGTAATGCTATCCGAGAGATAGTTAACCTAAATACATACTTGAAACAGCATATAATATTATATCATCATAAACAAAAAATTGATAAATGATTAATGTTGCCTCATCAATTACCCCTTTTGAATGTTGATATACTCTACATTTATTTTTATATGTAGTTTGGGCAACTTAATTTGACTTTAACC
>JXSR01S014212.1:12688-29169 GCA_000969725.1 Ophiothrix spiculata | reverse complement strand
TTAGAAAACGTCAAAGTCACAGTTTCACATTGTGTGTTGTTCTTGGTAGATGAATAATGACTTGCTGATATTAAAAACCAATAATAAGAAAACAAATTCTGCTTACAAACTAGAATTTGATAAAAACGCACCAATTGTCAAGTATTTGTTATATTTATCCACTGATCTGAAGAATATTTCTAATGAATTTACATTACATTTAATTTTGTTTAAATATAAGTGTGTAATTCTTCAAATTGTTCTCTTTTGTCGGCAATAATTCTGTTTTATTCATTATGATTTGGCCTTTTGATAAACATTTAATTAACACGCACTATTTAAGTAATATTTTTTCTTTTTCTTAAATCGTTGTAATGATTAACTTGGTAAAAAATGCATTATCAGTAAAAAACAACAAATCACTGAAACTTGCAATGTTAAACTACATGCTCTTGGGTTCAAATGAAGTACTTAATAACCCGAAATTAGAGGCAAATATTTGTCAACCCTTCTAACAACCCCGACGACGACGGCGACGACGTCGACGCAGACACTGATATCCACTACTATGCCATAATCCCCTTTCTGCCTTTTCAAGCCCGGGGGATAAAATATATAGCCCATCTTCTTCTATCTCATGCTTACTGAACATCCTATGTGTGTTCATTGATTCAATCTTTGCCGATTTTCATTATAACGCCATCAAGTGTTATATTAAAAATAATAAAGAAATGTATAAATTGAGTACAAGTAAAAGTAATAAAGTATGCTGTCACTGGAATTAGATTATATGTTTATACTTGACTAAGATTTTTACAAAGAATTTGATAATAAAAACTCAACCACGCTGGTCTAAATTGCTTTATCAGCAGTCGTTTATTGATAAATGTCAGGCCGTGACTTTGCATTTAATATTTGTATAACAAGCTCTTAGACTTAATTTATATGCGTATTGACAGTAGCATAAGGTTAATATCGACACAAAGTGAATCTAGTTTATATCTCAATGGAAATAGAATGTGCCAATTTATATCGAATGTGTTTTAAAGATCCGAACTGTGTCGTGAATTAAAACTTAGTATAAGGCCATAAAAAAAAAGAACTCTGTCTCAGGTTCCATAGGCCAAAAACCATAAGTGCTACGCTTTTTTTTTCTTGCTTTTTTTTTAAGTCAAAAAAGGCTATGCGCACGCGGAAATTTTTTTTATTACGTTTTTAGGTCACTGTTTTTTTTTCGGCCAATTCGCGGCCGATTTTTTTCTTTTATTTTTCTCTCGATGTAAGAAAAAAATAAAAAAGCAAAAAATCTCCTGAAAACCTTTAAAAAAATGCGGTAAAATTCGAATTTTTAACCTAATGCGCGCAGGAAGCTGACACAGAGTTCTTTTTTTCTTTGGCCTAATGTGAATTAGTACGTTTGGTTTTTGTAATAGTATTTTTTGGTTTTGATTTGCTTACAAAAAAGGGATAACATAAACAAAATTATTTTCAGCGATTGGTATTACAAGAAGTAAGAATTAAAAAGTTTAACCCTTCTATTCCATTTTCGTTTATTTATTTATGTTTTCATATAGATAATACTGATTCTTAATCACTCGAAACGGTTGAGAAATATTTGAATATCAATCTGAGTAAGTTTTATATTTTTTCAAAGTTCTTTATTAGAAAACGTCAAAGTCACAGTTTCACATTGTGTGTTGTTCTTGGTAGATGAATAATGACTTGCTGATATTAAAAACCAATAATAAGAAAACAAGTTTCAATACCGTCGCTGTGAAACCAACAATTTGTATTCGAATTTGCACTTTATTTTAGGGGAATTTACAATCTAAATTCCGGTAGGTCTGCGTCTTGAATTGCGATCTAGTTGAGGTGAAATGATTGTGACGATTTCCTAATATTAGCGTAATAATGTCAAGCGCTATGGTACTTCGGTGAATAGCGCGCATATAAATGCCGGATATTATTATTATTATTATATTATTAATAAACAATCAGAAAATAAAAATCGTTTTATCGTATTTTGGAAAGCATTTAAATAACTATGTAAAAGTATGAATCTTTAAAGAGGATCACAAGACATTTATCAACACCATCAGGGTATTGATTCAATCTTTTCTGAAAATCACAAAAAACGGTTATTTTGCCAAAAATGATATTTTTTCTAGGCGTATTGCCTAGAAAAATTTGTTTTGGCAACAATTAACATAATGGGTAAAGATTATTAAAACCGATAGGTCTAGGGATAATTCTTTCACTATAAGATTATTATTATCATTAATATTATTTGTTGTTGTTGATTTTGCCGATGTTGTTGTTGTTTTTGTTGTCACAAAAATGTTCAAAAAAGTGCCAAAAATGCTTTAGAAATTACGATAGTTTCGTTGTATTTTTGTATGAATAAATTCCAAAATAGGAAATATAAAAATATAAAAAAAATCTCCAGAACTGTTGATATAGATCAATATTTTTAAATGATTTGTTTCGAATAATAATATGCTTGTTCAAAAACTTTTGGTAAACTTACTCTTTTTTGGGTGAGTTTCTATAAGCGAGTTCATTAATGAAATATAATTCATTGATTTAGTGTGCAAATTCCTTTCAAAATGCATTCAGTTTCCTTAAGATTTTTAACTAGCAGGGCACCCAACTTTTAGGCTATTCGATTTACATGTATTTATGGGATAATGTGTTGCACATGTGTCTGGAATTTTGAAAACTATATATTATATATCTTATGTTCACATGAGCTATACGATAAAAACGGTTGGTGGTCAAGTCTTACTTTAGTCAATTAACATTCCATGAATTCTAGTAGCTAGAAATATCTTTCTAGTAATGGAGGAATAATTGGATAAATCTGACGCGTTACATAAAGGTGCAGGCTTTCGGCAGGCACGTTAAACTTGCAAATGATAAAGAAAATAATAATAACATTATTGGCACTATCCATCATAACTTCAAAACTCAAACTTCATTTTCTCTAATCAAGGTATCATTTTTAAGCTTATCACGCTAATAAAATTATTGCCTATCTAACATTTGACAAAATTGAGAAAATTAAGAAAAGCGGTCTATTTGTTACACTGTTAGAACGTTGGGCAAATAATTTACCCAACGTTGGTTCAACTATGAACAACCCTACTTCTGGGTAAATAATTACCAACGTTGCGTAAAATGTTGGCTAATTACCTAACTGTTGGGTAAAAGTTGTTGCTAATTACCCAAATATTGGGTAAAATTTCACCAACAGTTGGTTAATATTATTTACCCAACAATTGGGTTGTTCATAGTTTAACCAACGCTAAATAATTGCCCAACAGTATAACAGTGTAATGTTGGCTACCTCTTAGACCATGTCCTGTATAATAACTTAATGATATAAAGTAAAATAACCGGGTTTACATGTCTGTAGTTGTATTACGCAATCACCATAAATCACTTGGGCAATTTTATAAATTGAGATTATATAAATAAAATATTGTGTGAAAGGCAGGAATATTATACAAATATTGATTGCTCATAAGGATATTAGTTAAGACTATTGCCCCGAAATGATTTCAAGACAATTTACTATTTCTCGAGACTTAAAGGAGCTTCGTCCAATTTTTCTAAATTGAGGTTTTTAATGTCATATGAAAGATGACCACTCAAAAGACTTAAGTTTCAAATTTCAGCTCAATCGGTCTAACCATTTTACTTTTATGGGCAATTTTGTATTTCAGAGCCGCCTATACGTACATTACTGTGTAAAATTAATTATGGTTACCATAATTAGACGCATTTTCATGTGTATCTCCAAAACGAAACATAATTCAGCCGTGAAATTTCTCATGGGTTATGAGAAAAATATGGGGTGTTTCCATTTTATGACACCTTTTTCTGACATGCCTGACATACTTTTTTCTGACATGCTTTTTTTTTCATTATAAAATTGTTTTTACGCTATCTGGACATTACCATAAAAAGCACAGCAGCTTCCCACATTAAAGTATGACCAAGAAAGAGAAAAATAATCCAGCGACAACGATGAAATCAAGGATGCAAGGTGTTCAGCCTTGATCACATAATATTAATTGTTTCAGCTTGATACATCGCGCGGAAAGATGGTTAAGTCAGCCTTGTGTAAAAAAAGGACTAGGGATGGGCAATATACATCAACGTTACCGTAGTCTCGCCTACCTTCCCAAACCTCAAATTACTTTCCACAAAACAACCATTACCATACATAAATGAATAAAAAAAAAAGCATTTCTTACCGTTTGTACTTTAGTTTACTCACTGCATGCAGCTCATATTTTAGACCCGACCATCACAACCGAAATGTTTTGATATACACGTGAGTGAGAGTGACGAAGGTGACAGCCAGCTCACTTGCACAGGGCTCTACAGCACGCACAAATGAACAGTCTAAATATCCAGTCGTTTAATGTTTCAAATATAATCGCATTATAAATAATTTTCCGGTTTTTTTTTTCTTTTTACAATCCATTTGAAACACAACCTTTCACAATAAAAAAAAATAGATACGAAGATACAGCAGAAACTCACAGAAGATATTACATTGTATATAAAATGGAGAATTGGAGAGTTATTTTTGTTGTATTATTAATGCGGTACCACACAACGCCCCAGCCTAATTCAAGGCAAATGACATCGCGGTAAATCGTGAACGCATACGTAGCACTCAGAATTTTTTATTTTTTTTCACACACAGAAATAATACAAAAGTGCAATCTCCTTGTTAATGCAGAAAAAAAAAGCATGTCAGAAAAACATGTCAGAAAAAGGTGTTAGAAAAAGGTGTCATATAATGGAAACACCCAAAAATATGAGCAACATTTTGGTACCAAATCTCGAAAAGTTTGAAAAAAAGTTGAGGCAATCGGACCATGCTCCTTTAAGGTCGAGGGAAATAGTATGATAGTCTCAAGATCACTGCTGTGAGATAGGCACGAATACACTGTGATGAAGGCAATTTTATTCTCAACGAGTCGCAGACCTGAGTTAGGCAATTTTCATTTAGAACATAATTAAGGTCATATACATGTTTTTCAATTACTCACAGCAGGTATCTCTTACTGAAGAGAAAAAAAGCGGATTTATTCAAGCTGGTTATTGTTGATTTACGTCGCATGTCTATCCCACATGAGTAGGGCATAATGTTGTCATTTTAGCTTTAAGTTCGTCACGAAATTACCTGGGAAAGAAAGCAACAGATGTATCATTTATTCTGATATTGAAAAATACATTTTGGAGAAAAAAATCTGCAATCGTCTATTACCTATCTGGCAATAATTTTAAATGGTAATTGATTACATGAAATAAATCAGATATCGGTTGTTTTTATAATAGGTACGTTATGCAGTAATACCCATGGTAAATGCAACTACATGTATGAATTATTATTCTGATTAATGTATTTATCTGTCAAATACAAATTAACAACAAATCATGTTCATTATTACTCCAATTCCAGATGTTATAAACATTTTTAAAAATTCAATATAACTTAAGAACCACAATCACCACAACTAACCGAATTTGATGATGCGTATGAGCTCGACAGCTGCATTTACTTTGCTATACTGAGACATACACCTAGAATGCCCAATACGATTGACGCAATTCACTTAGTAACTTGAAACTTATATTACGAGTGTTTTGCTGGAGTATTTTGATAACGTATTTGTTCAAGACTTTTATATATTAAGTTTTCTAAGGTTGCCTTAACGTTGCTTCTTCATTCATGTATTTTGGGAAATGGAATGCGAACACGCTGTAGTATGTCCATAAGATATTTTCGTCAAGATCAACAACAATTTTAACTATTAAACGATATGTCAGAATCAATCATTCTCAATTATATTCGTCTTCATGACAATACATACTTTGTAGAATAAAATACGATCAAAAGGTACAGTAAGAACAAATGTCCAGCTAGATTTTTTACAAAAATGTGGTCTAATGTATGCAGAAAACAAGAAAACTGTACTAAGTCCATTTTTTAACTGTAATTAACTGTAAATGTATATGAAAAAGACATATGTGGCTGTCCAGCCCGTATGAGCCGTAATTGCCAGAAACTTCATTTTGCGCTACATGTGAAAAAACATGTAATGGTCGTAATTTGCCGAAATTGATTTTTTTTACAGATTCACAATCCTTTTGCTTACTACAACTTTGCTGGTAATTTGTAGTAAGCACAATCCTTGTGCTTACTACAAATTACCAGCAAAGTTTCATTTCAAGTAAGCTATTGAACTAACTAGGTTGTGGAAAAATTGTTGTTCGTTATGTTTGATTGTAGGTTAAGCAACGTGAATATGATCATAGGTCATGCACATATGGGGATATGTAACATAAAAACTCATTCTTCGTAGTTTAATGTAATTTTATTCAAGAAGTTTAATATCTACTGTAACAAATTTGGTATGGTTATCAGGGCAATTTGATTGTCTTTCAAATGGAAAAAAATTCCAAGACAATTGAACACATATTATGAGATATATGGCTCAAAATGTGAGCCAAGTCAACGGGGGAGTCGGTGGAGGAAAAGCCAATTGACTTGTACACAAAATTGTGAACAATTACTTATCTTTCGAAAGTCGTCATGCCAAAAGTTGAAATCCTACAAGATTCATTTTTCACACATGTTTTAATGAAAGACAAATATATATATCCATGCCCAACAATTAATGGTAAGTGATGTGTTTATTATAGTTTGGTGAGGATAAACTTGTGCATTTCCAGGGAAATTTCAACAACTAGTTTCAACAATGTTGAAAGGTCAAAATGTCCATGACAAGTTTTTTACGTAGTGAAAACGTTTATGAATAACAATAATGATTTATTTTTAATGTATAATACCACATATTTACGGATAAACAGTAACAAATAAACCAAAGTTCATTGGATTAGGATAATTATTGAGATACTGCATGTTTGATCACCCCGTATACCAAAAATGCATCAAAATGGTCATAGTAAGAAGAAGCTTGAGTATTACTTGTGTCTCAAGCATTGTCTTACTTATAACTATTGCTCAGACATAAGGAAATCACCAGAAATCACAAACTATCTTATACAGGCATACAATCCTTTTGAAATGTATATAATTCTAACCACCCTGTATATTCAATCATATGGACATTTAGTAAACAGTTCTATTTTCTTTTTGAGAGCCGTATGTTTTATAAATATAAATCCATACCTGTTTTGTTTTATTTTGGTAGCTGTTTAGAATAAAAGAGATGTATCGAGAGAGTAAAATCAACACGCATTTTCAGGTTACACCCTGTATAATTTCCACACACCCTGTATAATGTCAGCGCCATTTGTATATTTGGTATCCTTGTAATATGAGCTTTTGAAAAATATATACATTAATGGCCTAAAAATGTACATATTTAATCATATGTTGAGAAATATTCAACTTTGTGATGTTTTTCTCATTTATTGGTATGTTACACTTTTTCGGACTAATTCTTCATGACTAATGATCATATGCAATTTAACACTTAATTGACCAAGGTATTTCCCAGCCGTTGGTCATGCTGGTGCCCAAGTTAAATAATCACCCTTCCCGTATTAATTTTACTGTGAAAATCTGGTCAATGACAAAATATGTAAATAGGACCAAAATACAGGAAAAATGAAAATCGGATGAACCGTTTCAAAATGGCGGCTGCGTCGCGTCAAAAATTTCCCCGCCAAAATTTCAAAAACCGTGTTCCTGAAGAAATCTTCGCATGAAATGTTGCTCCAATTTGCACATCGCAAAAAAAAGTCAAGAAGTTTCAGCGCGGAAAAATAACAACCGGCGGAGGTATAACAAAAATTTCGGAGGGGGGGGGGAGGATTCCGCCCCCCCCCCCCGGCTCTTTTAGGGTTAAATGCATTTTCACCCATTTTCTGCTTTTACAGATAGCAATAAACGAACACATGTTTAAGTGATCAACTACACAAATAGGAGCGATATTGATTAAAAAATAAAGAGACACATTCAATACAAATGTGCACAACCACAATCCTCAATGAGGTAAGACAAAAAACATACATATCAACTATACTAAATGTTATATTTTAAATGTCAATCACAATAAAAAATGAAATGTCAATCACAAATACAATATATGTGATGACTCACCCCGAAAGGGGGGACTTTGCCGATGACATCAATTTTGATTTTATCATTCAATCTGTTACAGAATTTTCTAAGCTTTAAAATGACACCTTACTTGTAGAAATTGTTCAAGGTGATCAAATTTTACAACAGAAAATCTGCTGGAAATTCTTATATATGTTCTTTATTTTTTGCTGCCTATTTTCATCCATTTCACGAAAAATGTTCTGTCGCAAAGTCCCCCCCCCCCCTCCAGGGGGTGAGCCATCACATATTAGATATGAAGTTTCGATCAAAGTACCAAAAAACTGCTGGCAAGTCCACACCAACTTTTACAAAACCAGTTGTGGCCAATGCTACAAGCTTTAAGACGACAATATTCCTAAAACAAACAAAAAAGTAACACACCAACAAAGACTGAAAGAGGTAAAACCCTAATAGTAAGAAGATCTAAATTAGAATCAATCAGATTGATAACACTGCATATAACTAAAGCTTTTATAACTTTGAATGACCTACGTGCTGCTTAATTATCCCCACTAAATCAGAAATAGACAAAATCAGCAAGAAAATCCTTTATAACATGTATCATAATGAAGTGCTACCTGATATTCAGTCTGCTTTAACACATGTCATATTATAAACAAAATCTTACTTATAATACTTAATCGAAAAGGGCACGAAAATACATTCAATGTAACTGCATACGTTTCTGCAAACTATTGGATTATTAAGTACGGATATTACAAGCTCGGCATGTGTATTCTTTGCAATGTGATAGTATCTATGTATTAGAATCGGTAAATATATAGAGTATATGAACAGTTTACTTTGCTTCTGATATTCTGAGCGGATAAGAAACCATTACAAGACAAGGCGAATAATTTTGTTGGATTTTTTAATACTGTTTGTAACAAATATGATTGATTTAAATTACAAGTAAAATGTCATGATTCAAAACAATAAAACTAAAATTAAACACTAAATTGATAACTTCGTTGATTCAATGTACAATTCTTGATTTTATAAACTGTTAGATCATAAAAAAAGATAATTTAAATGTGAAAATGACAACCCACCTTTCTAAAAAGCAAGATGGCATCGACATTCTCTCATCATCAATCTTTCCGGAGTATCTTATGTCCACTTGAACTAGCCGGTTCACTGATTTTATTATTCAGTCACCAATAACTTCAACCTTTTTTCCTCGCTAAATTAGATTCGTTGATGAATATGCGTACCGTTTATAATGAAATACTGGCTGTATCAAAATTCTTTGTACCCAGATGCGTTTTATTTTCAAAAAAATAGTAAAAATAGAAAGAAATTATCAATTTGAAAGGTTTTGTTATATGTGAGTAGCAAAATATCTCAGCTTTATAATCTGAAAGTTTGAAGGCAATTGAACACTGTTTTCAAGAGTTATAGTCATTTATTGGATGATTACAGTTTTATAGGAATACCCTACACACAAACCTTTGTCTAAAGATGCTAGTGCCTGTCACATGGTGTCCAAAAAGGGTGGTTAATGTTCCCGTATATATTCAGTATTGACAACCATATAGTGAGCTAACAATCTATCAAGATGTTGCGTATTTATGACGTCATAAATCTGAAAATTGTGATTTTTCGAGAAAAAAACGTGAAAAATACAAATTTTGCTATAAAAGTTCAAAATATCAGATTTTTATGGGTGTTTTTTCTTTTACAGTATTACGATAACACTTTTTAACATTTCTGGTGAGTTTCAGCTCAAGCGCATTTTGATATTTGTCAAAATGACAAATTGAAAATATCCGTAGTGACAACCACAAACCCGCCCAACACCTGAACTTTGACGGCTTAACTCACTCCCATCTGTTGAAGTATCCTCCAAATTGTTTTCATCAGAATGACCGCAACGGATTCATTTATAATTGCTAAAATGCCCAGGGTCAGTTGTTTTTGCATTTTTATGCAGCAGAAACCTAATCCAAAGGTATGATGTATCCGTCAGAAGGGTTAAATCAATTCAATGGTCAAAAACACGCATTTTGACAAAAACACTATATTTCTTTAAAAGAATGTAACTTTTGAATGCAGCATGGTATTGTCTTGAAAATAAAATACCTAGACAGGTTAAAACAATACAAAAATTGAATATTTAAATATTTTTATCAAAATTTATTCCCATCATTGTGAAAAATATTCCGAAAAGTATACCGGATCAGGGTACAAAGAATTTTGATACAACTAGTACATATGTCCACATGCTGCAATAACATACATCATCAAATAGTATGCGATTCTTTTCACTTTCTTTAGAAATTTTACTTTCTGATGTACATATTTTTGATTGAATTATTGACCCAGCATTGTATTATAGGCAGTATAGGTTTACTCTTTGCATTTGAAATTGATCTGAAATTTAACTCAATCAAATTGCTGAATTACCCTCCAATTACTTTTAAAAGAATTAACGAATTGAGATTAAGAAGAAAATAGGTGTACATAATATTTTACTCAGGACTTAACGAACGGCGGTAGTCATATCGGTGCTGTAAGCTCAAACCTGAAAATTTTATAAAAGTCCTATATCAAATCCTCTAACTACTTTGCTACAATGTACATAATTGGTTATCAAATCATATTTATAATACACAGTTAAACTCGGATTTATTTAGCAGAAATATAAACAAAACATGCCAAAAGTGCGTATTCTGTTTTGTTTCTGCCATCGAAAATATAGAATGACGTCATTTGGCATACATCAGATCAAGCTCGTCTTATTAGCTTTAATACGATATAGTATATTCTTTTATTGGTGTGTACATAAAGGCGTTTCTATTTATGCCCGTCTTAATACGATGCCATAATCAAAATGATATCTAAACTACATCAGGCACGTATGAATAAACACGTGATGAATTGGAACAAGTATAATTGTAGGTGTCTCGGATGTCAAGTAGAGCTTCTAATAAAAACAGAAAAAAAAGCTGTTTACTCCTCAGATAATGTAATTGCAAGCGTTCTACCAGACAAATCAAATATTAATCCTCTTAACACTGTTGCCAACTGGACTAAATCATAAACACTAATTATTAGTCAGTTTCCTGTTAAACAATTTAATCGAAATACAAATTTCATGGCGATATTTGTTTCAAAAGACCTCCTTCGACAACTTAATTTCTAAAAAAACTATGCTTTGTGTTTAGATACGTCAGGTGATGTATCGATGGACCCAGTTTTCCTTATCGAGAGAAATAAATTCATTGTTCAAAGTTCAAGTTCATTTGTTATCATCTCACGTTACAAATAATGTTAATAACAAGAACAACAAGTGTTAATGATATTGATGAATAGATACAATTGTTCATAAATTAGATATGGATGCCATCAAAAACGCAGGGCATGTGTCTGATAGCACCCATAAAAGATGGTTACAAAAAGAGAAAAAAAACAATCAAGATAATATGGAACATAAATAAATATGAGAAACTTATCAATGTATATAGATGTTGTCACAATCATAAAGACAACAACAAACAATCTGAATTAGATAGTTGCACTTGAATATGCCTTCAGAGAAGGCGTACCACAGGTGTCTTACTCGATTATAAATAGATTGATAAATAAATAATACATTAGATCATATGTCATGAATTGGTCATGCACATATGGGGGAGATGTAACATAAAACTCATTCTTCGTAGTTTAATGTAATTTTATCCAAGAAGTTTAATACCTACTGCAACAAATTTGGTATGGTTATCTGGGCAATTTAATTGGCTTTCAAATGCAAAATTTTTCAAATATTATGAGATCTATGGCTCAAAATGTGAGCCGAGTCAACGGGGGAGGCGGTGGAGGAAAAGCCCATTGACTTGTACACAGAATTGTGAAAAATTACCAATCTTTCGAAAGTCGTCACGCCAAAAGTTGAAATCCTACAAGAATCATTTTTCACAGACGTTTTAATGAAAGACAAATATATCTATCCATGGCCAAAAATTAATGGTAGGTGATATATTAATTATAGTTTGGTGAGGGTAAACTTTGTCATTTTCAGGGTATTTGCACTACTAGTTTCAACAATGTTCAAAGGTCAAAATTTTCATGACAAGTGTCGTACGTTGTGAAAACGTGGATGAATAGCAGTAATGACTTGTTGTAAATGCATAATACCGTAATTGCACGGATTAACAGTAACAAATAAACCAAAGTCTATCGGATCAGGTTAATTATTGAGATAATGCATGTTTGATCACCCTGTATACCAACATGCAGTAAAATGGCAATAGTAAGCAGAAATTTGAATGTTATTTGTCTCAAGCATTGTCTCAACTATTGCTAAGACATTACTTACTAAGACAAGAACTTACCAAATAGCCCATGGAGGCATACAATCCTTTTGAAATGTATATGATTTTAACCACCCTGTATATTTCACCGTATGGATATTAAGTGAAAAGTTCTATTTTCTTATTGAGAGCCCTGTGTTTTATCAATATAAATCCATACCTGTTTTGTTTTATGTGTTTTATCAATATAAATCCATACCTGTTTTGTTTTATGTTGATGGCTGTGTAGAATAAAAGAAGTCTATGAAGAGGGTAAAATTAACACATTTTTTTAGTTACACCCTGTATATTTGTCATCACATACCCTGTATAATGTCAGTATCATTGTAAATTTGGTATCCTTGTAGTATGAACTTTTAAAAAATGTATACTTTTATGGTGTTAAAATGTCCATATTTAAACCTGTGTTGAGAAATATTCAGATTGGTGATGTTTTTCTCATAACGGTATGTTACACTTTTTCTGACCAATTCATGACTTATGATCATTATTAGTTAGATGTGGATGCCATAAAAACGCAAGGCGTGTGTTTGATAGCAGCCATAAAAGATGGTTACAAGAAGAGAGAAAACAAAAGAAGAATCTAGGTAATAAGCAACATAGATAAAAATAGGAAACAAATAGGAAATAATACACATGTGGTAAAAATCATTCATAAACACAACAACAAAAAAATGATCGGAATACACACCTTCAATTATCTTGGGTTATAAATATTGTTTTGTACATCTTTTATTCATTATATTCTTGATAAAACATAATTAAAACTTGTTCAATACAAATTCATATTGAGATCTAAGCAATTACATTTAACATTATTTTGATAGTATATCAAATAGATTCAATTATGCACTTGCAAACAAAAATATTCAGTAAAATCGCATAAAGAACCGAACATTTATGTTCAACTATACTTTGGCAGTATAGTTAAATAGATCCTATTTAAACTGTAAATAAGATATTTGATGGGCAATTAAGCATTTGACGAATTAACTTTGGCATTATTGTCTCGCTCAAACACATATGGATAGATTTCTTGTAATCTAATGTTATACATCTCTTTTTAGGAAATGTATTGGGTTAAAACACACTGTTTGATGAAAATTGATCAGAAATAGTTAACTAATACGTAAAGATTACATGGTAAACATTGTAGTAGTATAATACGTTTCTTTTGCTCTAACATGCAATACAATTTATTGAAATAAAGCTGGTAACATACACGTAACTAATTTTTATCAAACAGACAACATGTTTGTCGTTCGATGCTTTCTAAAGTTATAGATACAATTTAGGATCACCATTTAACCCTAAAAGAGCCGTTTTTTTTTTTTATACCTCCGCCGGTTGTTATTTTTTCGCGCTGAAACTTCTTGACTTTTTCCTTAAAGCCTTGCGCTTATTTTAAGATCATTTTTGTGAAAATCAGACCTAGTGTTAGGACGTGGCGTTCCGTAATGGCAAGCTGGGTCAACCGAAAAACTGACCAAAAACAGATTTTCAATGCAAATTACATACAAATCGTGTTTTTTGTTATTAGGATACACTTCCACTATGTTTTATTGTATTCATTTGATTTATTTAGAGTAAGAACATGCCTAAGTTTACTCTGCCACACATTATTGATAAAAATTGCAACTTTTGCTCGAAAAAATTGCGAAAAACGACGATTTTCGCGTTTTTCGACGCGACGTCACTTATGACGTCACTGTGACGTCATACAATGTCCGATTTCAATTTGTTTGGTACCAATGGACTCATGAGGGTCATAGCTATCCATCAGTACCCTACACTTGATGTTTCGTCAATCGGTTTCCGAGATCGGAAGGGGGGGAGGCGGAATCCGCCCCCCCCCCCGGCTGTGAGATGGGTCGAAAAAGCCCGGCTCTTTGAGGGTTAAGGAAAGGGATTATCTAATTTTTATGCGTTCAGAGTCCTGCATCGGTGGTCGGTGGTTATACAGGCATCACATGTACCATAGTAGTGCGCCTTAAAAATATAAAGACTGTGTATCGGCAGACGTCGAAATATGGTGCAGTGATGAAAAAGACTCTACATGTACCATGATGATCTACATTTCCTAAGCAAGATAGACAATGAAATTTTATGAAAATAATGAAATAATAAAGAGTAGGCCTTATTATAAAAAAAAAATACCCACGTGGACCTACACATACAACCAATACTGAACTAAAGCAACAGGGAATTAAAAAACTTCATAAATGCATAGAAGTATACATAATTCATAAAACAATAAGAACGGTAGAGAACGCAAAATATAGAAACTTTCAATTTATGAAAAGTTATATTTACATCATATTTAATATATGATACTAAACTACATAAAAAGTATTTTTGAAGACGATTGAAAATGAATTATTATTAAGAAAAACATTATTGAAAAGGATATCTAATTGATAAGTTATACTCTATATTAATCATATGGAACCTCCTGAAATAATTAATCGGGCAAAGTGGATTTTTTCACATTAATTTCTTACTTATCTTCATTGCATTTACAAAAAAGCTAAAATACAAACAATCAGACAAAACCAAAACTTTTCAAGAAGCACCTGAATATTTTTATTATTACCATCAATTTGCAATTGATAATTAATGATGATTTTTGATTGGCAATGGTGCAATGATAATATCAGCTTACAAACACCTCGCAAGACTTATTCTCAGTTTCATGTTTTCCCTATCATAGTTTGAATACCGCAGTGATTGCTCGGTATCACCTCCCTGCTGATTAACTTTACTTTTTACATAATATAGTATATTATTTGATTAATGGTTCTTGAATACCTTCGAATAGACTTGTGTTGCAATAGTCAAATAAAACTTAGAGATATAATAAGAAAATCAAATAAGGAAAAGTATTTAATCATAAACATTTAGGTGCAAAAAGAATTATAATAAGGAAAAAAAATGAAATTAAATTGAGCAATCTATATTTATATTTTTTCAGTATTCATATATGTTATTAATATTGAGATCATTTTTTTTTATTTAAGTCAAGCTTTTGCACCTGGTGTGCAATGTTTTGAGGCGTTTTTATCAATGCATGAGTTCAGTTACCTATAATTTGTAGAATCATTCCTATGTATCTCCCACACCTGCAGCTAGTCAAGTGTATAAAGATACTTATCAATTTCATCATCATTAATATAGAACTTCAGCATTCAAAAGTTAATAATCCGTATGATAGAAAGTGAATGGGTACAATCACCGGTTTTCTTCTATGGTAACAATTTTGTTGAGACAGGTCAGTTATTAAGTAAGATGTGATACTTCTTATTGAATTACAAACGATATTTTATAAATATGCTGTGTTGAATTTTAATGATAATGTAACAAACCCGCGTTATTTCGCCCGAAAATCCGGACGTGAATTACGACACTGAGTTCGCTCTGTTTTAAGTATCTACATTATCTACATTTTGTCTGATATACGCATTCGCATAATTTACTTACAAATTGACCATTCCAATGAGGCAAAAATTGCAATTTATATGTAAACAAAAGAAACATACGGCATTCTAATGTTCATGTTTTATACTTTAGTTCACGATCTCAACGCTGCCTTGATAGCTCATCGGTAGATCCCTTGCTTCGTAATGCATGACTAACCCCTGCCATAATCCATGATTCGAGTCCCTGCAAATGCAGTGGAAACTATGTATCTTTTCATGATTAAATAATGGTTAGAATTCACATTTTCCAGAGCAAATTAATTCCCTTTACCCTTAAATGTATTGCTTTGCATGTAAAGTAAGCATTTTCCCTTGATTTCGGCGCAATCTCTATATTGACAATCTTTTTGCAAATCCCATTAGGAAATAATATCTTACAATACACTGAGCAAATATGCG
This sequence comes from Ophiothrix spiculata, assembly GCA_000969725.1. Classification (NCBI taxonomy): domain Eukaryota; kingdom Metazoa; phylum Echinodermata; class Ophiuroidea; order Amphilepidida; family Ophiotrichidae; genus Ophiothrix; species Ophiothrix spiculata. Next base: position 12,850 of record JXSR01S014212.1, on the reverse strand, counting down.
ATGTTCCCTATATTGACAGCCAAAAATAACCAATTTGCGGTGTTTTTTTTTATTTCATGCTATTATGAAACGGATATGTCAACTGGTGTTTGTATTACAGGTGTGCTGTCTAAGCTTGAAAAAAAAATGGTTTCAAGTCAGTCATAACACAAAACCATGCAT
>JXSR01S014208.1:20890-31979 GCA_000969725.1 Ophiothrix spiculata | reverse complement strand
ACTTTCCAGTGGACAAACTGGTTTTCTACTCTATTTTGCAAAATTGTCAATAGTTGTACAATGCAAGCTTTGTTTGAAATTAAATTTACACCATATGAAGACGACATCTCACTTCATGAAAATATTTAAATTTTTTTTAAAGTACTGTAACACACCCTTGAATTTCAATAACTCTCTTATTGGTCCACCCTGTAAGTGCAAAAAGCCTCATTTCAGTCTATTCAACATTTTGTAATCGTCTGATTTTGTTGTGGATATTGTTTAATTTTTATCCAATACTGTCTTCAATATCTCAATCAGCTTATCAGATTTGTAGCAATAGATTCAAATTGATATTCAAATTTATACGAATGATTCTCATGGGGTAAACATTGCTCCAGTCTTTATATTACAATGCCAAAAACCGTGATTTAATTTTCATCTCTAGGGACTGAAACCAATCTCCTTTCTCTCTTACATCAGATCTTTCCCGCCTTTTGAAAATAATGAAGGATTTAATCCCTAAACTGATTTCCTTCAATTATATTGAAATAGAGATAAATTAAGCATGTCAGCCACATAGTAGTGCGGGGATAATGTGATTATATTCCATACTGGAATGAACCGTTTCCTTTTCGTAGGAATATTACTTGCATATTTTTTGCTATGTGGTGCTTGAGGTCACATATGCACCTGAAGCAGGCATAAGCAATCCTGTCAAGCAAAATTAATCAAGCTCACTAAGTCTTGATTTCAGAAAACTTTCACAGAACTAATTGGTGCATCTCAATGCACAAATGTAAATTCCATTTTATAACTCCCAGAATATCAGACCAAAGTAAGATGTTTGAAGCTTATAAAAGAAATCAAAATAAAACTTGAAAAATTATAGACAGCTAGATTTAATAATATAATGTATAATGAAAAATGATATAGGTGTAAGCAACCGTTTTAAAGTCTTGAAAAAGTATTTTGACACTTTAAGGCCTGCTAATGCCTGCAGACACTTTAGACACACTTGATGTAGATGCATTTTTAGCATGTCTGGTTTTAGCAACCTCTTAGCCTATTAAAAGGGTTTTATTTTGGAAGTATCTACACTTTCTTTCAATATGGTACCAAATGTAATGTATATCTATTGATTTTACATTTTTTTAAACCCTTTAGGCGTTAAAGGGTTCAGTTAGAGGAATCTCATCTTGACATACGTACCCAGCAAATACAGCTCTCTTTATTGTATCAATGCTGAGGTGTTGTACACTCAAAAGACAATGCATCTGGGTCAAAATCCTTCAAATTTAGTATTTTAGCAAAGGTTAAGAGTTAGACTAGATAGTTGATGTATCGCTTGATACCTAAATGCATTATAACTTTAACACTTGCTACTTGTAGTTTGCTGTCTAATGAGTAGCATGGGTAAGAGTCTAATGTCATGTGACGGCATCCAATAAAATAGCACAAACTCTGAATGCACCATATTCTTGATTAAAATGGAAACGTAGGGACATTGTATGTGTTATAAATTCAAGAGGATGGCACTTTGCATATAATGTAACAAAGTAGTTAATGAATATGTTATATAATCTCCTAGATTCCTCTCACATGCTTTATTTTTGGTTCCACAATACAATGACGTCAGTATACGTGTTCCTCTGGGTATGTGCTCAATACGGAACACTTTGACTTTCAAACGGCTCTGTTACAAGCATCTAATCAAGCACCACTTAAGGGGCCTGTTAACCCGGCCGTTTGTTCGGTAGCAGAATTTAGTTTTTCTGCATTTTCTGATACTTCAGCATGTTACCTTTTATTACAGACAATAAAATACTACAAAACAAAACTTTTAAACTTATTTATAGGTAAAATTAAAAGATCATTTTGACATATTACAGTAAAATAAACACGTGGCTGTTGGCGGGAAATTACGGGCATAGATACGCGTCCTATATTTCGCGTTTAGGTTGCGTGTTTTGATGTACGTGCCTTTTTGCGCGGTAACAAGTACTGCGCGCGCGGGTGAACGCGTTGCGTTATGTTCTTGCATGAGCACATTTGTTAAAATCCCACAATAAACTTGTCAATATTGTAAACAAAGACCAAATAATTGAACATTGGTATTTTAGATTTCTTTCAATATTTACAAAATAAGGAGCTTAAATTCGGATCTGAAAGTTGAGTACAATACTTTCCAATAATATCAATGACATAATAAGTTTTATTGTCCGATGCCCAAAGTTTAGACCTCAAAATTCATGGATTTTAGGTCAAAATGTGCGATTTGTTCATTAAACATGGGATTTCTCCATTTCAGTTTTGATGAAAAAACATCATTTTTACGGGAAACGTAACTAAAAAAACTAAAAAGTACAAGGAAAGATTTTTCAACCATTATGTACAGTATATCAAAATCTAGGATCGCGTTTCTCATTTTTCAATTTAAGGTCCTAAAATCAGAGATATTCATTAGTTTCTATCAAAATTGATGCAGATAAATGTCGGAAACGGCACATTTAACATGGTTTTTATTATATTTCGAAAAATTCAGCTTTATTTAAAAAAATAAAAAATGCGATCCTAGATAATTGTGTGCAGTTTCCAAAAAAATATATGTGATAAAATGGCAGTAACAATTTTTTTAGTTACCTTTCCCGTTTCATGTGTAGGCAAAATCACTGCTTTTTGCGATTTTTTACCAAATATGGTCATTTTTGAACCAAACCAATAGCATAAACAGATTCCTTGTCAAATTTCCTTTCAGAAATGTATACTTTTTTATACTGTAATTTAATATTTTTAGACTTATAAGCCAAAAAAAGAAAGTCAAAATAAAAGCCTTAACAGGCCCCTTAAGATGCACATTGAGATTGTGGAGAAATATGGTGATGCGATGCATAGATGGTTTAAGCATGGATCTGGGTTTGGCTGGCACCTAAGAAATTAACAGGGTATTGTTTGCTGGCATGCCACCTGATATACAAGAATTTGTAAAGTATGTCTTGGTGTCTTGGTGGTACAGGACATACTCTTAGACATTGTGTGTGATTTCTTACTTTGTGTCCGATTGATTAAGACCAATCTTCCCCACCTCACCACCTATCCATTATCAGATATAGTATGTTTAGCTTTTATGCACGAATCACTAAATGTCATTAAAACACAGAAAGATTTTTTGGTGAATCCCCTAACAGATTTTGCCACAAGTTTTCCCATATAAAGCTACAAAATCCAAGCAAATTATTTAATGTAACCAAGCTTACTCCTGATCCCTCAGAATTATATATTGCAATAAATCTTCTAAAGTAGTAAGCTATTCATGTGTCATTTAACACATTTATCACATAAAATGTCATGTTAAATTCAAACATTAATTAATCTAGCATCAAACATCATCCCCAATCTAAGCTCACCAGATTTTGTTATTTCTACTTCAATTTGACAGTTTCATATCATCTTGAATGGCAGCATGAATGATTTAAAAAAGAATACAGGTTTATGGCATCAATAGTGCTATTTATAGCTTCCTAGGCTTCAGTTAAATTTACTCTTTCATATATGCTCTTTTTTCTGTGACCTGGAAAACTGAAGCATTCTCAGGGGACCACTTGTATTCAAAAGTAAAAATATCAAAATTAACCCTAAACTAGGACTTGAAGTTGACTCACAAACCTATACCAAAAACAAAGAAAAGAAAACAGAAATGCTTATGTATGCAGCCATTCAAAACAAGTCATTCATTTAAACTTTTTTGGCTTATTTTTTAAACAAAACCTGTTATTGCTTCCATTTAATGGTACCGTTACAATTTTTACCAATCACTCTTCAATTCCCTATTCTAATATTTAAACCAATCCGAAAAAGTATCCTGAATTATACAGCCCAACAACATTTCTAAATCAGGGAGAAGTGGAAGGAATAGATGAAAAGTATGGAATACATAACAAAGAGAATTGGGTATTTGTGAATGAGTTTGGGGTAGTGAGTGGAGTCCTTTTTCATAAAAAAATCAACAAGGAATTCATTAGGCTAATGTTAATTATGTGTAAAAAAATGGTCTCTTCTACGCATTGATATAAATTTATATACTACCTTTCTTGTACTGGCACAAATAACATCTTAGCCCTAGTATGGTACTTATCTCCATGTTCAAACCCAGTATTATAAAGCTGGTACCCCGGTATTAAATGGGATCTTGATAGTTGAGACATGGAAGCAATCCAGCCCAGCCAGACTACCCTATTACAAAGCTGTTAAAAGACATTCTAACATGACGGTGACATTTGCAAATTATTCATGAGAATTTTGGTCTGCCATTGATCTGCTGTTTCACACCTTGTAGTCCAGTCCAAGTCTCTAATCACCACTGGCAATCAACAACCTGGTTAGACTTCCTCTCTCTCATACATAGATTGTAGCTACAACTCATCTTACACAATATTACAGATAATAGTGTCCCATAGTTAATAAGCAGGGCATGGATTTCAATGATATATAGGGCATCTCTGTTACCGGGTCATTTCTTACTAGCGTTGGACCATCAAGTAACAAATTAGTAATAAATATTTGAGTAGCCATCTTCAGGCAAGTGTTTGTCCTGCAAGTGGTCACTTTCACAAAAAAACACTCTTCTCTTAAAAGAGATTTTCGAGTACTGGATAGCAAAAAAGTGTTCATCTTATTTTCTACAAAGCTTGGCAGCGTAACAATTTAATGCATTTTTAGGTCTTAATGCATATTGATCATGTTGATGTAGGTTAACAAACTTTTAGAATACATTTTTGATCATTCACTAAAAAGTTGCTTAATTACAAAATTGCACAATTGAAAAAAAAATAATTTCTTTAAAGGGATGGGTACATGGGTTGCATTTTTATAAGAATATTTGATCAATATTAAAGTTAGATAGATCCCAATTTTTTGTATCTACTGCACTTAGATTGGAACTTAAATATTCATCTCAAAAATCATAACTAAAGAAAACATGTGCTCTGCCAATTCTGCACCATACTACATGTAGTATATGCAGCCTTAGAGGAAGCACAACAAATGATATTTGCAGTCCATACAAGTGTTAAAAGAATTCCCTAGACAGCGAAAGAATATTAGTCAGTTTACGGTCAGCAACACATAGCTTGTTATTTTGCAATACACACATTGCTTTCAAAAACTTTTTTGAGGCGTTACCTCAATCACTGACAACACACTTGACTCATAGTGCCACCAAAAGTTCACGGTTAGCAATCTTTGATAGGAAAGATTTTGTGTTTCAAAATTAAAACAATTTGATGATACATATTTTGTTGAATTTTTGAGTCTTGCTCACATTTCTTAACTTGCTGAGTGACACTTGATGAAATGTTAAATAACAGTAATTAAGGGACCGTTCATTATTTACAGGGGAGGGGGGGCCGGGAGAAACATTGGGGGGGGTCATGTGATTTTTATTTGGCCGATAGGGGGGGTTGTGTAAATTTTTTGTGTTAAGCAGGGGGGGTCATGTAAAACTTTTGTAAAATTTATCTTTTGCCTGATGTTTGACCAATGTAAGCCTAATTTTGAGATTTTAAGGTAAAAATTCTAAATTTTTAGCACGCTACGCGCGCATTTATACTTACAAATTTGTTTCAAATTCTTGCAAAGTTCACACAAAAACTTACACGGTATCAGACTAACCTTCATTTTAAGGAAACAATAAATAAAATGGTATATGTTATTTGGAAGACTACCCTTTTCTACTACCTCTTCCACAATGGCGGCAAATACATGGGGGAATTTGCCCCACAAAGTTTGTCCCCACCCCCTAGAAAAAAGCATTTAGGTGCAAATTTCTCTCAATTACCCCTCTTTTTTGATCATTTTGACGTTAAATGTACAAATTTTGCACGCTTCGCGCGTTATTTTAGACCAAAATAGGCGTTTTTAAGCCAAAATAACCAAATTTGTCCGAAAAATTTTGCGCGCTATTTTTGGTCCCCCAGAAATTTGTCTTGTCCCCTGTTTGACATCCCCCCCAGAAATGAGATGCTGGTGCCGCCGCTGCTCTACCACTGAACGTGCCCATTTTGTTCTGCTACATGGAAGCAATTGCGTATACATCATTTTTGACTTACTCCAACTGAACTAAGGCAAATGCAAATATATAGTAAATATATGTGCACAAAGGATGTTCTAAATGGTCTAAAAACAATTTCTTCTCCACTAAAGAAGGTGCATCAAATCTGTTGAAAGCAAGGAATTTAAAAAAAAGTGAAATCTGTGCTTGCAGCCAGTTTGATCTGACTGCTGTGCCGGTGAATCCCATGCCCCAATACAGATACATGGCTTTTTGAATTGCATGATTCGGGGATACATGCCCTTTTACAAAGGGGGGGGGGTCATGTAAAATTTATCAGCGGAATAGGGGGGGGTTACATAATTTTCGATGCTCAAATAGGGGGGGTCACCAAACTTTTCAGATCGGACCCGTAACTTCTCCCGGCCCCCCCTCCCCTGTAAATAATGAACGGTCCCCAAGACACAAAGGCATTATTTTTAAACTGGTCAACCACACATAGGCCTAGTCTGTAAAAAAAACCCACTGGTCATCCAAGATTTGAACCTGGAACCTCGACATTACTGGTGCCAAACTGAGCTTATAAATCAGAAAAAGCGGTCAATTTGTGTATCTAACCATTAAACCTTAATTAAAAGTAGTTGCTCACCATTTGGCACATGACCACTCCAAATTATTACCTGCTGAAATTGTTACATTTAGGTCAAGAAAGTGTGCAGAAAATTTTGACTGATAAAATAACAATTGCATAATCTATGAGTTGGATAAAAGATACAGATGAAGAGAAACTGTGAATAGTATAAATGAGCTTAATTTATAGGTGTAGGGAGTTCAAAGTTCATCTTTTTGTTATGATTTTAATTTTCACACTAGTCATCAAAGCAAAGACAATGACCTTGCTTGTCAACCTGAGGAAAGCATCATACATCTTGCTCCAATGCATTACAAACCTGGGGGAAAGGCACTCATCAAAAAGCCAATTAATAAATCTTAGACAATGACCTAGGGATTACAAACCCAATCAACAAACACAAGACAATGACCTAACTTTTGACTTTAACAGGGGACACACCTCCAAACCACTGCTCACTGCATAAAGGGAGAATTTCATCAAACAGGCAATCAGTAAATGTGACAGTGACCTAAGGACTTGATCAAGTCAAACAACTTGGTCAAAACAACAACCTGCTTTTTTTCATTAGGAGCAATACTATTGACTGTGCCATCTTCTATATCTTCTGATCAGCTTCTGTATTTCTGATCAGACAATTATTGTCTTGTTTTTGTCAAAGGCAATCTGCAACTGATAGAATTTTCAATTTTATCTTGGTTTGAAAGTCTCTGATTGTTTTAACAATCATTATAATAACATCAATTTTTTATGTTCAAGCTTGTGAAAGTCCTGTTGTTTTGAGCACAGCACCATGTCTTGAATGGTGAAAATAAACCACAAAATATAGTCATTGAAGGACCATGGGTAGCCAGTGGAAACTGAAGGACCATTAGCAACCAGATGAAGCCTAAGGACTATGGGCAGTAGGGTGAAGCCTAATGGTCAAACCACTCAGCTTTGAATCACTGTCCTTGATGTAGGACAACATATTACGGCGATAATCTACTGCAGCCTAACAAGACATCACTTGCCACAGCATCACATGACATGGTCCTCAAAAAGATTTTGAAACAATGTCAACTAATATTTACTAACAATGTAAATTGACACTGTCTATTAGGAACTTCAATTCATTTCCATGTGTTTATCAAGCTTTCTTATACAATTTATGGAATGATTATATTTGCTGTTTTGAGAGTTGAGAGAATTTTACTTATTTAAAAATGATTCAAAGAAAAAGATATCCAATCATTCAGCATTCAGGTCATGTCCCAAATAAATGGCATTTTATAGCAAATTACCAGTTACAAACGTTATTTTATCATTAAAGCAGTTGAAACCTCTAATCAAACATAAGTGGCACAAAGAGCACTTAACTTTTGAATTCCAAATTGCACCATCCCATCAAGATTTCTAAGAAATCATCGCTGTTTTGCTTTTTGGTTGAGAATGGGACAATTGATTCATTGAGACAGTCAAGTCAATGGGTGCATTAACAAACAAACACAATACATCATGTCCCTAAGCAAAAATACAATAATGTCATCACAGTTCTGTCAGCTCCACCTTCCTGTGTGTAAGAATGACAACTAGGGATTTAAAAGGGTTAAAAACACTGGCGTCTTTTAAGTGATTGTTGGCGATATCTCATGCAGATACAGAATGGTAACATATAAATGTTTGGCAGTGCTGGAATTTGATTAAATATTTTATGCAATTTTGAATAATGTAAATTTCTTGAGTGTTATTCACATATTTTTCTTTTCCTTTCCTCGTTTTTGAAACCAAAGCTCTTGCTTTCTTTCTCTCATCAGCAAAGGTGCTAGTAACTACTTAGTAACCTAGATTTTAATTTGGAGTGAGTGAACGACCTGATTGGAATTGTTTCAAGAGGCCATTTGAAAACTAAGTGAGGTTCTACAGGAAATGCCTATTGTATACATTGTTTTTGCTACAACCAATCTCAATCAGCGTGTCAGTTGTGATTTTAAACACCTCAATTGGAGCAAGTGGTGTTATGCTTAGTAAGCTCAAATTACTACATGTTTTTTAATGTGATGCAAAGCTTCTGACTGTAGCAGTGTTACTAGGAGCCTGTATCTTGAAATCAAAAGGTTGTGGGTTTAAGTCCTGTTACGTCTGTGTTGAGTCCTTTGGAAAGATCATTTATAATCCTGGTTCTTTCCAGGAAATGGACATTGATTATAAACAAACTTGAGAAAAGAGGCTAAATCAGACAATGAACAATGTACAGCCTATGCAGCTGAGACTTACATATTATGCTAAAGAAATTTTGAATGGAAACTTTTGCCATCGGAAAATGAATTAAAGCTTGCCTTTACAGAATTGTTTAATTTCCTATCTACACTAGATAGTAACTACCTTATGATCAAGTAGGTTCAAATTGTTGCAGTTAAATTATTACTTGAAGTTAGTGGCAGGTTATCTTTGGAACAACATTGCTAAGCTCCAAAAATTTTCCACGATACAGAAAAACAGAAAAGAACAACGCAAATTAAGAAAACGGAAAAACGGACATTCACAGGAAACACACTTTTCACATAAAAAATCAAATTGAATGACTTTTGTGACTATTAAACAACACAAACAAAACAAAACAACAAAAATGTATGTATTTTTATCATACATTTTAAATCTTGACTGAAATTCAAGCGATAATGAAAATAATTCTTAGAATCCACGTTATAATCCCAATTTTGCACACCCCACAATACCTAGACAGTCGATTAACATGGAAATGCACATGATATTTTATCACTGAAAAGAACACGGAATTCAACTTTTACAACACAGAAAATTTGTCAGCTTAACCAATGCATATAATGCATATAACAGTAGAGAGCTTATAGAATCCCTAATTTGAGTCTTGTTAAAATTAAGTCAAGATTGTCAAAAATTATGATTGGCCCTCACCTTGTTTTGTCTTAGCTAGCTACCTTGATGGGTCAAAGAAACTGATCTGGTGTCCAAAGGGTTTTGTTTTTGCAACCAGACGTCTACAGTTTGATCTTTACATGTCTTGGACATGGTCCAAGATTTGTGCTTTTCAATTTACCAGTTCTAACAAAATGTCCAAGATGGTTGTGAATAAGTGTACATTCATAAAAAAAATGGCATTCATTTTGCATTTCAGCAAAAATGAATGCTACAGGCATGAGAATGATTTTTTGCGAAAACGCTGATTTTCATACTTCTGAGGGAAATTGATAAAAACCCATCATAGCGTTCTTAGGAAGCAATTATCTGCTAAATTCAAAACCTGTCATTGCATTCAAAATCTGTCATTGCATTTTAAACTAAAATGGTTTAATGACAAAATCTGTCATTGCATTTTAAACTAAAATGGTTTAATTAAGCCCCAAATTATCTGAATTTGTAGCTATTTGGATGATAGAAATATCTGAAATCAGATAATTATCTGAAAATTCTCATGCCTGATGCTATTTCTTATGTAATATTTAATTACATCAATCTGTTTAATTTACAGATTTATTTAAAAAAAAACCAGCTATTCAGAATTTTAAATAATTTTCTTTGTATCCACCCAGTTGTCTGAGCAACATGCACTGTGGCATGCAGCACACATTTTGCCATCTTGTCTAAACGCAAATAGGCCAATCAAGGCTTAATTGGTTTCAACTTGTCTGATTAAACCTTCCTTAATTGTATTTAGACCTATCAGGAAAATAAAATTGGTTTCAACCTGATTGGACTCGTCTTGTCATTGCTTATAGCACTTGCCCATCACAAGTGCCCTACCTAGACAGGATTAAGCTTAATTGCCACCAGACATTTGTCAATTAGCCTGACCAATAAGCTCACTGAGATGGTCACAAATATAACCTCTATTTCATTGCTTACCTGAATACTGCCTGATTAAGTGAGTTTTCTGTTTTCCATTGAACCAATAATACTGCTTATAAGAAGAAAACACATTTTTATTAGCTACAAAATTGAGTGGTTTTTTTTTTGTATTAATCAAGGATTACTTCCTATGGTTAAAAAAAGTCAGTAGTCAATTAAAACAATTTTTTATGTAGAGATAAAAACATATCTCCTTTTCTATAAATTAGTTTCAAGTTATCTCAGCAAAGTTTTTTTTCAGTATTGTGATCAATATTGATTTGATGTGTAAATTACAAGGGGAATGACTTGCAATTACCTGGAAAAGAGAGGATGTTCACAAGCAGCAGAAACCAAGTATTACACTGACCTTCATCAATACACCTATCAATCTCCCTGTAGGGTTTTAAGTCGGGGTTTAAGTACATTTTCCCCAGTTCAAATGTGTGATATCATTAGGCACTTCAGGCCAAAAATTATCCAACTAAAAATGCACAATATTTCTTTATATGATGAAAGAAGGAACTTTCAGCATTACAAATCTTTTTGAATTTTTGAAATCGGACCTTCCGTTGCGGAGATAT
>JXSR01S014208.1:7971-18977 GCA_000969725.1 Ophiothrix spiculata | reverse complement strand
GTCTGTTTATGATAAAATGGGTAATTTTTAACGATATTTTACATGTTTTAGACGGCTTTCTTGTTTTTCTATTGATAAAAACGGGATCATCCTTATTTACCACAGTTTAATTTGAATGCTAAATCACTGCATGGATCACTGCCTTTGAGTCAACACGTTTTCTCCCCAATAAACACAAAGAGTTATCAACTTCAAAATGCATAAGAAAAGGTGCAGAATTATGCTCTAATTTCTACTTTCTCATTTAGGGACGATGTGTGTGAATGAATCGGACTGAAAAAAATTACAAAAATTCTTTGATATATAGTGAAATTAATTTACCATGTTGCTTCTTGAAATAATTTTCCGTTTCGGAGAAAAACAATTGTAAATTGGTTAAAAATCCATATCTCAGGAACCATAAATCTGTATTTTAAGCAACAAACACCCAGCAGTAGATCAACTTACCAAAAAACTTTATCCCGAACGCGATTGATGTATAACAGCGCCCCGATTCGCATTTTCCGTCAACACCCGTAGAACCGTGCGTTTTCCGATCACAACGAAAGTGGTGCCTTCAGACAAGGGAAATATTTGTCATTGAATTTCTATGGGCTGTGCATTGATCGATGAATTTTCACTTGCTTTCTGAAATGACCATCGCTTAAATCTCAGGCGATATTTCCAAAACTTAGCAATATTTTTTAACACTGTTTTAGAACATTTGAGAGAAACTATGATTCAATAACATATTAAAAGATTGAAAAGATCCATACAGGCAGAGCTTGAAAATAAATATTTTGGTAAAATAACAAAAAATTCACCTGTTGAACACACGTACACAAGTTCTGTGTAGTGATTACGTTCACCGATTACGTAACAGGTGATTGAAGTGCCTATTAATAAGCCTTGGTTATTTTAAAACATTTAAGTCAATTGATTGTGGTTAGTTTTTTCAGCTTTAATTTCTTATAAGTTTGTTCCATTTTGTATGACTGTTTCTCTTCAATAAAATATAGAGATCTATTCAGTATTATACAGGGTTAGTACACTTTTTCGCTTACAAAGAAGAATTCAAGGACTTTTCCCCTTGTCAGCGGCCGCCGACGGAATATGTGTCAACAAATAAAATAAATTTGGTTTTGCTCATATTTGGATAAAAATAATTGCATGGTAAATTATTTTGTCATATTAATTTTTAACATTTCTGACATTCAAAAATTCCAGGACTTTCAAGGATTTTTTTAATAAAGTCAGTTTTTCAAGGACTTTCAAGGCCTGGAAATTGCAAAATAAAATTCAAGTACTTTTAAGGACTTCCAAGGATTCGCACTAACCCTGGTATACATTTCAATAAGTTTGCACAGTTTCTGATTATCAGAGAAAAAATATATTGCCTGCATTGATTTTATTTTCATATGTTACACTGATATGTGCAAAAAATGTGCATGTACTTGAATAAAATCATTGTGTTGTTCAACAAAGTTTAATTTAATAAATTAAGTATCAAGTGTCGCATCAATTTGAATGATCTTGGATATTTTATCAAATATTTCTTCAAAGCTGCAGTATCTGTTTTTAGCTTGAATCTTGTGTCCATATGTTATATAGTGATCCTAACAAGCAGCCAGGCAAGGTCATTTTCACCATTTCTTTTCCATGACATCACATTTATTTGACTATTAAAGGGGCATTGCACAAAATTTTGATTTGCAGATGATTTACCCTTCATATGTTAGAAATTGACAGTCAATTATCAGATATTGGGGAAATTTTAATCCAAACCTTCAGAAATGTCAAAAATTTGAATTTTATTAGGTTTTTTTTTGTTGATGTTGGATATGAGGGTATTCTCTAAACGTATTTATTGAAGCTATATATCAAGAAAGAGCCAAAGAATTGTTTGCAACACATTTCTTTCACATCATATATTGCAGATAAATCAAAAGAAATTTTGAGTTTGCATTTGATATATATTGCCAATGAAACTTTCCATGCTGTCATTATTATCGCTAATACTTCAAAAGATGCAAGAATTGCATAAATTGGGGAAAAGTTTAGGGATGATGCTGAACCTGTCTAATGCCCCTTTAAAGATGCACCAATTATGACAAGAGAAGTGATGGAATCCACATATTTGAAATTTGACACATAACGGTAATACCTAAACCTGATCATCACATGTATACACGTATATCTCAAAATTAGTTTTGTCATAAGAATGACCTTGGAGAGCATTTCACCATCTGGGAATTAAGGTAACTCATCACTCTCAAGCTAACAATGATGTTTTGTTTGACCATTTTTTCTCAGGTATAAGTTGTACATGGGGAACAAAATACAAATAATCTCAGAATCCAGGGGGACCAATCAGATATATGTATTGTCATCACCGAGCAGAAATCAATGGTAACAGGTTTCTTTTTCCGGCATAGTCGCGGTCCGTATAGACTGTGAATTGGGTAGCAATTTCTTAAAAAAAGGGTATATTTTTAAACAGTCATAAGTCACTAGAAATTCAAGTAAAATGGGTTTATTAGCTATTATATTGAAGACTTTTTCGTACTTTTTTTCGACTAATCTCTGCTAAATATGAAGCATAATGTGGAATTTGTAACCCCCAATTTTGGGTTTGGAAACAACAATATAATTGTGTACCGTAGTAGCTAAGTATATTGTTAGGTAAATGAAAAATTGAATGCATGTCCATGATTAGGGTTCCGAATTAGCATTCAAAATATATGTGTTTAGGGTCTGATCTGGAAAGGCTTGCTTGGTGATGACAACATGGGAAAGTGCATGTGTGTAAGTGCCCCTTTCCCCACCCCCTGCCATCAGACTCCCTTACAGAGTTACATAAATGGTCTCATAAACTGACCTTTTATTTGGTCATCAGACATTCTATTGTTTAATTAATGAATTAAAGAATGTTTTTACACTAAGATAACCACCCTTCTTGCACTTTTTGCGATATTATTGTTTTTGTATGTTGTCAGTAATAGATCCATTCATTCTCTATTGTGAATAATTCAAGTTGGCAGATATTGAATGTTAGCCTTAGGTCTATTTTTTCATGTTTTCCCAATGGTACAGTTGTGAACACTCACACTTACCTTAGAACAGTATTTGCCATTCTTGAGAATTTAGAAGCAGTTTTCAAACAAATTTAAAGATATTTGGTAATCAGAATGTCTGAAACTTGTGTATGTTTAGGTTTACCCCTTTAAATAAGTGACAACTAGCAATACAGATTCACTTAAAATGTGTTTCTGGTGAAGGCATATTTCACTTTAACAGATTGAACTTCAAACATTATTAGTGCATACACACCCTAATGTTGCAATCTCAGCATTAATGTATTTTTCATTTGATGGTTTTGTTATTGATAGTGAAGCTTAAGTGTTTCATAATGAAATATGGCATTAAATGTTGATGAGTTGTATATTAGAAAAGCAAAGTATTATTTAATCTTCAAAGATCTTAATGGATTATGTTGTTTGCAAATTCTCTTGTTTTGTCAATGTCATGTGATCAAGCGGTGATGTTGTAAGATATAATTATCAGCCATTCTCACGAAGATGACTCCACTTGAGTTGGAAAAATAAAAAAAAATGAAGTTTCATAAAAACGTCTTCAATTAACTTTTTTTTATTAGGTAGTATATCAAGTATCATGGAACCACAATAGTTATGAACACCACTATTCTTATATTTTTATACAAGAACTTTTAAATTTAGCATATACAAGAATAGGAAAAGCTGTCAAACAAGTGCCTGTCTTGCCCTATCTGAGGCAACAATTAAAATAAAGTTGCTTAATTACTTCGAAGAGCAACTTGGGGAAGCCTAAAATTGACATAAGAAATAACTTCAAAGATCTTCGTAATTTTTGTTCTTGCATTGGATAATGTAATATACATAATAACGTAGTATACATTTTGGTGTTTTTCCATCAGTTAAATTAAGATGGTCACATATATTGCTGGTTATTTTGGCTAAACATGGTCAAAAGATTAGGGCCTATGCCTTGATATGCATAAAAGTAGTCTAGACTCTTGCATATTTTAGATTTGGTGATAACGTAACATACATACTTAAAACGGACGCAATAAATTTTAGAATATAATTGGTTTTAAAAGCCAAACGTACGACCAAACATTTTTAATGTTATGATTTATAAATGTACACATATGTTAGCCTTCAAGTTACGCAAAAAGTTTTAGGTTACCATTCAGTATGATCTTAGGAATCGAGATACTACATGGATAACGTAATATACATTGATTTCGCGGAAACCTTATACTTGTTTCTTGTGGCTTACTCAAAAATAATAATTATCTGATATTATTGATCCATTTGGAGAAATAAATCACTAACTGTATCATATTCCTTCTTACTGCGCCTTGGGTTAGAATTTGTTTCTGAATAAATGGCGCAATATAAATGCTTATTTATTATTATTATTTATTATTATTGAAAAAGAAAATGTTTTTTTATGATGTATCAATCAATATAAAATAGATGCCTTGTGCTGAGAAATGCCATTTTTGCCTAATTTGGTGTCTTCTGGAAGCAAAATGAGCAAGATAACGGTAAACAAAGTATGGAAAACTTTGTATGTCCACGTAGAGCTCACCAAGTACTACATGAATATGAGCATGTTTACTTATTTTAAGCAAAACACAGAAATTTTCAGACCAAAGAACGAAATATGGCTACTGGCGTCATTTTCGTGAGAATGGCCATTATGTTCAATATATGGCCAATGTTTTTGACCATTCCCTACTCATAAAAAAAGTGGGTTTTTTTATTTTATTTTTTTTTTTTGGGGGGGGGTTTGTGTACATGTGTTTCAGAAAACAAATGTTACAAGACTACACTAGCCATGTCTAAGAACAGTATGGTAAATGTGTTAACACAAACATATTTTTGATTTTTTCAAAGCATAATTTTATTTTTACAACAAAAATGACATTTTTTACCATCACCAAAATAGTTACCATTATGAATTTTAAGTATTGATACTGTGTCTTTGTGATGTTTGATAGTTGTTGCAAGTACAATTTCTTCGAAATTGAAATTCTGCAAGCTCTAAATGCCAACCAAATATATCATGTAAAATTAAAACAAGAGCAGATACTTACTTCAAACTTTCCAAGTGCCTTGTTCATTAAATGAGTTGAATTCTATAACATATAAATGAAAACTGCATAGCTTACTAGTAGCCTTTTGACTTATTGAACACCTTTCATACTGGAAGGTCTGTTATTCACAATTCATGTCATGAGTAAAAGGATACAAAAGTCACAAAATAGACTTTTTGACTATGTTTACGGAATTTGTGTGTATCAAATGTTGTGTTCAGTGTAGAATAGTGGCTTGGTTTGGTGACCTACTTGTAAATCTATATATTGCTGTAATTTATTTACAAGCCTCTAAAATAGGTTATAAAGAAAATCGTTTGTGCATACTACAGCTTTGTCCAGGTAAAAATACATTGTACTATTTCCATGTCTTGACAGTCTTCACTTAATTGTACTTTCATGCTTGAACAAAATAAACCCAATTTGCAGTGCAAAGGCCATTTTGATTTTATGTGAAAGTGCTTTAATAAAGCACAAATCTAAAAGATATTGATTAATCATTTGTACAATTTAAATGTATGGTCAATTTATACTCGCTACTACACATTTTGTCATGATGTCAAACGATGGGCGGCCATAGGCTTTTTTGGTTTTAGATACCTTGATTTCGCACACCGCTTTTGGTTATCTAGATATTTTTGGGTTTAGACACTGTTATGGGGTTTACACACCTTTTCGTGGATTTTAGACACCTTTTTAATTGTAATTGACATCCTTATCAATGTTGTAGACACCTTTCTCTTGTTGATACCTATGGCCGCCCTTAGTTTGCCATCACAACAAAATGTTTGGTAGTGAAAATTTTGTTTGGAGGCCGAATTAAACTGACCCTATGTTAAAAATATTGTGTTGATTTACCATTTTTTTGCTAAAATAGTCAAGGCGAAAGACGGGGTTCTAGAAGTCCTTATATAGTTTGTTGAAAATGCAAGGATCAGTTTTGGGTGAAAGCCAAATGTTTGACTGAGAATATTATATTTCAGTTTCAGTTTGGTCCAAGTTTGTTACCATCCATCACAAAAGAGACTATAAAGTTGGCAAATTTAATTTTGCGCTACAGGTAAAAATATATGTGAATGTAGTATTTTGGCGAAATTGATCATTCCAGATTCACAATTTGCTTTGTGTAAAACAAGTGAGAAGTTTCATTTCAAAAAATGAGCTGTAATATGAAAGCAATATACATTACTTTAAGACCACCATCAGAAAACATGTGGCTTGCTAATCTTTGAATGCATGTATAGTACCATCACCTTTCAGTCAATAAGAAACTTAAATAGAACATAACTTGACTTAAAGGATGTTGAGATAATCCATATAACATGGTCTTTGCACATGGTTTATTACAAAGTGAAAATGACAAAAGATCAACTGTGAGACACATTTTACTAGACAGTCACTTATAAAATTAAAATGTCATATAAAGCTCATGTGTGAGGTAACCCTGCATATAATTCTAGCTGCCCTTGCAGCAATTTTTCATCAGATTTCATAATGTTACAATTTCAAACAACAAAGTAACTATTTTTCAATTTAAAAGAAAAAATTGAGTTGCGTGGTGCTGCTTAATACCACATCTACCATCTGATATCTTAATCAACTGTTATGTAGAAAAGAAATACATTGAATGTGCTTTTAACCAAAGAAGTAGTTGCACCTGTACCCTCGCCTATATAATTGGTTCACCAACTTTATAAATCTACTGACTCTACATATATAGAACACTGATCTATAAAACCACTGACAACCGAGCCAAAGGTAAGCCTGATTGTAGTGCTACCAAAGAAGCTGAAGCTTTCATTCAGAAAATATGTAAAATGAAAGAAAAAGTCACAATCATTTCTTACAATTATTTGCTGCAGGTATTTCTTGTTTTGTACAACCAATTACATGAAGGGATTCAACTCACTGTATCTCAGCAGTATTGGACTCAAAGTTGTTCTTTGATCAGCTGTTACAAGGCAGTATGAAAGCTTCAAATGTGCCTCAAGTCATACAAGCTATAAATAGCCTTCCATTCCTTCTCCCTGTATATTTGATATACATACTTATCCATTAATCATGGTGCTATTCTCTATGATTCCAATGGATAAAATGAAAGGCTTTGTGGGATTTTTTTTTTTTTTGAAATTACAATCTTCTATCAATCTTACAATTTCACAATATACATTTTTAAAAGAATTGGTGTTTTTGTTTATATACATCTTCTGTGTCCTTGCTTTGATTTAAATGTAAAGATACTTTGTATATTTTGTTATTTGTAAAATCATGACCTGCTTTTTGTGTTGTACTCTATGGCCATTTCAGCAAGGATTCAGCTAAATATAATCGAGGATATTGTTGTAGTGCAAATTTTTACATTTTTGTGATAATTAAAAATGGTGTGGTCAGGGCAATTGACAACAATTGTTTATGAATTGAAGACTGTATTTCTACAACAGTATTTGAGCTTACAAACATATTTTTATTTATTTTTTATCAGCCATACCTCGTAAGTTTTAAATTGTTGTTTTTTTAGCCAAACCTTTTTAAGTCTTTTCAGTGTGTCTTACCTCACAAGCACCTTTCTTTTAAAGCTTGTAACGTGTTTACAAATATTCTTACCTGAAAAGAACAAAAAACAAATAGATATCTCTTAATAATCAAAAGGTACAAATAATAAATAATAAAAATAAAATTATAACTGTATAGAGTACCTATCAAAAAGCCCAATAATGTTAAATAATCTTTAATTAAAAGTATTACGAATCTGTTACTTCTAAATATTTGTAAAATTACCTTTATGCATATAAATTTCATATTCATACCTCAACTAATTCCAAATTGCTTTAAAACATTTTGGTCCTAAAGCAAAATTTATTGAATAATCTAATAAAATACAAACTCTTCTTAACATAATAACAGTAAGGGCTAGCAGATAAGTAGACAGTCAGTCTGACCCCCATAAATCCAAGTAAGAGCCCTCAAAGTCATACAATATTGACATATATGCAAAATATGGAATCTCAGCTAAATATTGACTTGAAATTTGACATCAAAACTGTTACTATTTTTTTACACCAACCGTTACTATTTTGAAATTTTGATCTCAGTTTTCATTTCTCACATAGGGTAATATACACAATAAATGGTCCAGCTCTACTCTAACTAAATGTAAAGAAAAAGTTGTTTACAGCATAATGAAATGACTGGGGATTTAATTTTAATTTTGTTCCGTATGACCAAAAAATATCATTTGAAATGTGAGCAAAATCAACTTATAATCAACTTATTGTGTATAATTTAAGAAAATCAAGGTAGGGCTCTTTTGCGTATAATCATAGCTACTCGACAAAAAGGAAACAAAGTCATTGAACCAATTTTATCCAAAAGGATAATTACATGTGTCTAAGTTGGTAAAACAGTTAAGATCGGCACAGCAGCTCTGTACTCTACGCAATATGAAAAACACTGATCGTCTATCGATTCCACTAGGCATTGTGGTGATGCTCTATTATACTGCGGGTATACCCAAAATGTGAGAAATGAAAATTGAGATAGATTTTTCAAACGGCTAGTCTAAAATGATGGTAATAGTTTTTGATGTCAAACTTGGGGTCAATATTTAGCTGAGATTCCATATTTTCATATATGTCGATATTGTTGGACTTTGAGGGCTCTTACTTGGATTTATGGGGGCCAGACTGACTGTCCACTTATTTTTTGTGAGGCGTTTATAATCATACTCAATACTGCTTACAATTCCTACTATTATTATCATGTACTAATCACAAGTAAGGTCCTTTTATCAAGTGTAACTGATTTCATTCAGTGGTACTATTAATATTAAGAAGCTTGTGTGATCTAGCAGTGAAAAATGAAACTAAAAATGATAAATCTTGCACAAACCCATAAAAGAGTGGAGGGTTTCTTATTACTCTGTGGAATAAACAATATTTATTTCAATTGGAAGGGGGAAATAAAAATAACCTGTGTGTTTAATTGCATGCTTCCTATTTCTCATAATACCAAAAATGAAAATCATCATATGAGTGTGGATATACAGCACCATTCTGAAATCAGTATTTAACTTGTTGAAAATTAAATTAATTAATTTTAGTAATTTGAAAAGATTACATCCTTGCGTGTGAATTAAACTGTAACCAGTTTGCTCAGACAAATGTCCCTGAATTCCAATATATCCTCAGTTTGTGTAATTTTTGGTATTTTGACTATTTAATTGCAGGAGACTGAAGTGAGCAGGCAATTATTTTGTTCAATGGTTTGATTGAATACCCCAATTGAATTTATATGATCCAAAGCCATATTAATCTCAAGTACATAAGCCAACAGTCATGCTTGATTTGGAAATAACAAATGTGGTTTGCACTTGTGAATTAAGGCGGTACTTCTTGAGAGTGATTAACTATCAATATTCCATTTTAAAACATTCCAAATGTTTGTTTACAAATATAAGGCCAAAAAAAAATTTGTTGTGTTGCCCTCACAGGCCAAAAAACGGGAGAACCGGATGGTCGGATTTATTTTTTTATTTTTATTTTTATTTTATTTTTTAGTATTAATGTAAGTATGACCTCCAGATATTGAGATAAATGTTACAATGCAAAATATGTGAGGTGAGAAGTGTTTTTGTGCGAAATGTATTCATGAAAATTTGACAAATAAATGATTCAAAAATAAAATAAAAACTGTTCTTTGGTAATATTTATTAAAACTCGTAACTAAAAAGGTAGTACTTCCGGTTCCATTTATTTAATTCCAATTCAAGAATTTTGATTTTTTTTTTTGAATATACATACAAAAAAGAATGTGATGACTTCTGGTCGCTGACCTCTGCACAGAGAGTGCTAGACTTTTACGTATCTGCACGCATACTAGTAGTTTCGCGATCGAGGATATCAAGTATTACAAGAGACTAGCTAAAAACTAATCTATTTGCAGTATCGTACTACGAATAAGAGGCTGCTCTTCTACTATTTGCAGTACTGCAGATACTGCAAATTTTTATATAGGTAGGTGGCATCGGCATCTTCTTATTCGCAGTCCGATACTGCGAATTTATTCGATACTGCGAATAGAGTCTTCCAAAACAAAAACATGTCCGTTGAGTCGCCGAAGTATTTACTGCATTTTCAAGGCGAAAAACACGTAAATATTATAAAATTACAGCAAATGAGTACAAAATAAAAAAATAAAAATAAAAATGCCGGTCGTAGAATTTCGAAATTTACGACCGGGCGGGTGAGGGCAACACATCAATTTTTTTTTAACGCCTAATGCAAAATTAAGATACTTTATTAAAATGTTTTGTTCATTGATATATTCTGCAAGTGCTTTCTGCAAGTATGAAATTAAGTGGATACATTCCTTTTTCTCAAGTTTATTGCATGTGTATCTTTTGTATTTTTTAGCATTGTTGTAAACTTACATACTATATGAGCTTCTACCATACAATCC
This sequence comes from Ophiothrix spiculata, assembly GCA_000969725.1. NCBI lineage: Eukaryota > Metazoa > Echinodermata > Ophiuroidea > Amphilepidida > Ophiotrichidae > Ophiothrix > Ophiothrix spiculata. Next base: position 8,398 of record JXSR01S014208.1, on the reverse strand, counting down.
CCTTTAAAAAGAGTCATGTCCCAGATCTTTGTTTTGAAAATTGATTGCCAATACATATGGCAGGCAGAGGGTACTCATGGTTTCATTAGAGATAATGAATAGAATTGAAAATAAATTGGCTGGTATAGTACAGACATGGGTCTAGATTAGCCAGGAGTCATTTTGATAGGGTGCACTAAGGAAGTCGAAGTGTGTGATAAATGGAAAAAGGAAGGAAAACTCAACTCTTTTCAAAATGAAATGAAATATTATGACAGTGTCTGGCTCCAAAGCTTATTTGATATATAAATAACAAGACTGACATAACTAATATACAAGCATAATAAGGTCTTATATAACATTCAAAGATTATTTGCCGTTTTCACAGAATATTCAAATACTGCCATGACTGATATTAGGCCAAAAAAAAAATTGTTGTGTTTTTTTT
>JXSR01S014207.1:0-13928 GCA_000969725.1 Ophiothrix spiculata | reverse complement strand
AGTAGGGTGCCTTATTTACTAATTACTGACATAAAAGCTTTTATGATCCCTACCATCATATGTGGTGACCACTACAGCGTCAAAATTGCAATTAATGAAATGTATTTGCAGGAACTTATAAACGACAGGAGTATTTCCTGCGGCTATTAAAGCGATAAAGAGAGTCAGACCACTTAATCGACGGATATTGAACATGTAGTGCATCCACAGATACAAACCATTCATTGCGTTTTTATCAGATCTAACAAACCATCTAAAAATAAGCTTTAAGAACCACTTGTAATTTTTATATTTGTATTAAGTACAAATTATTTGGTAACCAACAGTTTTGTTTATAATTCTGATGATTGATTGATTAAACTAATAGAAATGACAATCCTCATTTTGATTAAATGTCTGAAGCTGATAGCTTGTGGAATATTTGGGAAATAATAAAAACAATTACTTAAATGCTCAAGGTCGCTTTGTTTTGTGTGTTGGTGCTCCGTTAGGGGGAACCACCCACCCCCTTAGGAAGACGAGGTTTAACTCATCTGTCCTCATAGTCGGGTGGCAACCAAGTTTGATAAGAATCGATCATTGCATACCTGAAATATAAGATATCAAAGTTTTGCCAGACAGAAAGAAGAAAGAAACTCGTCAGAAGCAAAGCACTGTCGAAGTCATCGGTTAGGTAAAGAAACAAAAAAACAACGGGTATATCTAACACTCATTCGATATCCTCTAAAATTTTACGATGATTCGATATCCTCTAAAATTATACAATGTGTTGAAGATTAGTAAACGTCATTTTAGGGATGAAAGCAACACGGCAACCGCATCAATTCTAAGGTGAAAAGAATACAAGACCTTATAATGTTTTTTCAAAGTGAACGATGTATTAAATTAAAAAAGAAAACAACATCCTAAGTTAAGGTTTAGCTCAAATGTAACTATTATTATCCCTTGTACATCTAAGGAGGAGACCCCCCCCCCCCTAATGGATTGTCGTCGATTGCCCCAAACGGGGAAAAAATGAACAAATATTAAGAAACTCATCAAATACATCTCTGATTTCTTACTTCTTCTTTATTGTTTGATAAATGGGTATGTTGACCTGCCAATAAAACTGCAAATAAGGTTCATTCAACGTGACGCGGAGTCCTCCTAGTTCTCTCTGTATACTCACTCCAACGCTATCCATCCTAGTAAACATGACTAATTTATGTGAAATCTTAAGCCAGTAAAACAGAGCAGTTAACTATATATATGTGACCAATGCTTGAAACTACCTACTTTATATAATGCTCTTAATATTTTTTCCTACGTAAACCCTAATGTTTAATTTCAATGATAGCCTTGCGTCACAAATAGGTTCCTCATATCATGGATCTGTAACATGTATCCCAAAATATGGTAGAAAACATGCATTTAAATCCTCTTTACATATTTGGGAAAGTTTTGTATCATATGAAAGGTCTATCTATACTCTATTTATTTGTAATAAGTGAACTTTTTATGATTTTAATTAGTAAAGTTATTCTTGAAAAAACATTAGGGAACATAATAGATCGGGTGACCGAGGCGACGGTGGTTGAGGCTTGCATAATATTACATGCAAAAGTGTAAGAAAGATTTATAAACACATGTATTATCAAAAATTAAAATGCTAGGATCATGGTTTTTTGATATTATTCAATGAGATACGTATAATGCTAAAGCATGTATCTAATATTGAAATATTATCTAAATTTCAATGTTTTATTAATGGTTTATATGTTGGTAATTTTCGCTACACTGTACAAAACATGCATTTACACTCGAAAACTTTAAAACGGAAGAATTATGTCATATGAATAATTGAATATACCTTTCCCAAACAAAATCTATTTGTGCCAAGTTGGTTGACCAAAATGCAGTATTGTTTGATTTTGCACCCTGTATAATTCTTACTCATCCCTCAAAACTGGACTAATTTAGGTAAGATTGAAGGCCTCGAAAAAAAAACTTTCCTGAAATATATAACTTTGTGGGTTTAAAGGGTACGAGGAATCCATATGCTCACGAAAATGTGAATCCTAACTTTTTTTTAATCATAAAAAGATAAATAGTTTCCACTGCCTTTGCGGGGACTCGAACCATGGATTATGGCGAGAGATCCACCGCTTAGCTAACAAGGCAGCGTTGAGATCGTGAACTAAAATCTAAAACATAAACATTAGAATGCCGTATTTTTCTTTTGTTTACATAAAAATTGCAATTTTTGCCTCATTGGAATGCTCAATTTGTAAGTAAATTATGCGAATGCGTATATCAGACAAAATGTAGATAATGTAGATACTTAAAACAGGCAATTCACAGCTTAAACAGGGCAAACTCAGAGTCGTAATTTCCGTCCGGATTTTCGGGCAAAACAACCCGGGTTTGTTACATTATCATTCAAAATCAACTCAGCATATTTATAAAATATTGTTTGTAATTCAATAAGAAGTATCAAGCCTACAATCTGTCAAAATTTGAAACCAGTCAAATTGTTCGAACATCATGACATTATGAGGTTTCGGCGAAAAAGGGTAAACATTTTTGGAGTAGTCTTTAGGCGTCATTTTGACCTTGATAATGGACGTGAAATCACTAGTAAAGAATAATGTATAATCTAGAGACTCTATTCAATACGTACACCAAAAATTGTAATATTCTGATAGATGTAAGTAGGTAAAAACTTGCAGTAAACATGACATTCAGCCGAGCGAGACGTTTTTAGGGACTGTAGCCTAAAGTGTACATATTTATAGTTACATTCCGTTGAATACAAATTTTCATGGTTTTACCAATGTTTTAGTGTGAAACAAAAAAATGACCAGTTAATGACTCACAGTCTGATATTGTTGTGTTATTTATCACCTCATGACCTTCTTTGTCAAAACAAAATACCGAAATGTAATATTAGACCCTGTGGAGTAGCGTCATTATTGAATTAGAGATTTCGTTATCGATCAATGTCGATCAAACGAACTCAAAACATTATTTGCCAGTTTCTTGAAATATTTTATGAAAATCTGCAGACTAACGCAAGAGATAGGTTCGATTGTATAAGGTGGCATTTCATGAGGTGGGTGAAAAATGTGTTACATGGTCAAAATGGTCAAAAAAACAATTGTTTGATATGATGTTAATATTATTAATCTCTTTCAATTCAAGTAACTTTTTAGCCAAATATCACTTTTGTTTTGGCATAATGAGCTAATTAGGGGTTAATTACTCCATAGCCGGCAATGCAAACTGTAATTTTCAAACGCGTTTTTCTCAAAATTGACCGTTTTTACTAAAGCAAGTCATAAATTGGAATGATTAATGGTAAACAGTTCATTTTTTCAGGATATGTTCTAAACACTTTGATGCATTAAACATGAAACAGACCCCTTAGGGTCTAGGTGTTGATGACCTTCAATTAATTAGAGGCGGGCTATACAAGGGGAGAACATGGTGATGTTTCAAATCATTCTGTCCTAATTCTTATTTGATGCAGCTTGATCCCCTGAACATTTTGACACCACATTTGTCAAAATCGGACAAAAAATGAGAAGGTGCTGCCCAAAAAACTGATCGAGGGGAGAGGGGTCTGAGGAAGGTCTAAAAATGATAAATTTGCCAATTATTGTAATTATATACCAACTTGAAGCCATGTTAGTGACTATCTGTATGAATTTGAGGTCACAAAATCCATTTGTGAATGTTCCAGCAGTGTCAAACCTTCCATAATGGCGATATTGTCTCAATTTGGGTATCTACCGCATCCGTAGGCACCGCATCCTTAGGCACCACCACCCTTGTACTGCCAAGTTCAAACCATTGTCTCTCTTAAATTATGTAACCCATGAAAGCCACAAATAGCAGAAAGTGTAAGCTTTCAAATGAGACATCAAACAAGTCAATAGGCTAAGGAATAGTGAATTTACATCAACTTAAGTTCGAGAACCCACGGAAAAATGTAACAACACCACCTTTTTAGCATACCCACCTAATGAAATGCCACCATAAACATATAGAAAAAGAAGGAAACAAATATTGCAAGTGTTATTACTTGAATGCTTTAGTCGAACAAAACTGTCTTGACATAATTTAACATCATATAAGTAAATTGCTGTACAGTCATTTTAACTTTGAAATATTGTATTTACGATTTAGAAGTCTAACAAAATATTAATAGAAACAACGGATCTTCTTCTTCTTCTTCTTCTTCTTCTTCTTTTTCTTCTGCAACTTATTCTTCTGCAATTCCTCCTTACTATTTTTTTTCGTCAACATGGTCAAAGGCACAAAGTGTATATATACAATTATACATAGGTTGACCAACAGGCATGTTGGTGATATGAACATCAATTTCTCGTGGCAATTGATTAAATTAAGTTCATGTACGTAGTTTGGAATAAAACTTTGATTCGCAGCATATCTGGAGGATTGCCATCTTTGTTCTCAAGATAAGATATTTTTGAGCCTCCGCTCTCACCTATTGTCTCAGTTCGTCGGAGCGCGGGCCTTACACCCGTATCGATTTCATAATTGACAACTCAGTGGGCGTAAACCTTCTTAAAATTACAAATTAAAACAAATCAACATTTTCCCAACACTCCTTATTGGATGTATTTTAAACGTTTAATTAAGTTAAAGGATAAAAGGAAAGGTGTGCAGTAATATAATTAATGTAAAATGAACCGTGTTGTTAAGATACCATATAGAAAACATCTGCTTACCTTGAGTGGCGTGCTACATTTAACAGGTCACTGCGATTAGGTGACTGTTTGAAAAAATGGTTTGATGCATTTTATGTTTTTTTGTTTTTTTTGTCTTTCTATGCAAGTAAAACTGCCAACTTTTGAACCGAAAACATTACTTAGTTTTCAAAATGTGTTTTTGTAAATGTGTTCAATAAAGAATATTAACAGTTCAAACACACTAGATCCAAAGTGCTCAAATTACTTTTGTTATTTCTAGAAATTAATGCAGAATAAAAGCAAGGTTGGGTAGTATATTTCAACATCATTTGCAAAACAGTGCTTTTAAAAAGGGTAACATTTACATTGTGTTTTGCAATTTACGACTTAGACCAACTATTTGTAGACAGTCTTGCCTAAACCTTGTCTCGTTAAGTAATTTCCGTAATTTATATAGTGCACGAAGCAATACAATTTTATTACTGAAATGCCCTTGCCCAGGGGTGCTCTCCACCCGTGTTCTTTGTAATTCTTGTGTAAGCTTGTGACCTTGTTGACTGACTGACTGACCAGCTATGTCTTGCATTTTGCGCTTTTTTTGAGTGATTGCGATTTTAGGATGTGTTCTCCAAATTCCCTTTTAAATTCTAGAGCTAATTTGTGATGTAAATTGCCCTTACCGATGCCCAGGCTTTAGTGTTGGTTCATTGCTTTTGATGGCATGTAATCGTACAGTCCAAAAGATGGTGAATCAATACATGGAGCTCTGTGCTGAGGTATCCATAGTGCATCAAAGGTTTGTGGCGATGGATGCACCGTTGGGTAGGTGGATGTACCACGATTGGCGGAGTGCATCCGTAATGCATGCGAAGTAGCTCATCCGAAGTAGTGCAAAGCGTAGTGCATTTGGACATGCGCAGTACCGTGCACCTCGTTTTCCCGGTTCAGCTCACTTTTCGTTTGGAGCTTGTACTATTCAGTTGTGTGTTTCAGTGCAGACATAGCATTGACCATGTAATGAGACTTGACATTTAGCTATAGCGGCCGTCTATGTTAATTCATGACGCTGAGAAGTATCCAGAATATACCATGTATAATTCTGTAACAGCAGAAGCATAGTTGTCGTGTCTTTATTTGTGTATTTGTGCTCCAACCTTTCCGTTATTTTGATGTCTTTTACACACTGTGTACGTGATAACCTTATTTTGGTACTCAGGGCTGACATACCTTCAAGTATGCTCATTTCACGCATTGCATCAGGCATCCAAGTATTCCGCAGTCCCACAAATCTGCGAGAGGTGCCTGATCGATTAAACGCTACTATACGAAAACTATTACATTACTATAAACTGTGTTTTTCTGAAAAAAAAAGAAGATATAGAGTTTCAAACTATCAAAAAAGTGCTGCTTATTGATATAAAGAAGGAAAATGATCATTTTATTAAATTTATGTATTTTTCCGCTCTTTAGTATGCGCAAACATGTACAGATACCCTTATTTGTCTTTATAAACTGAAGACTTTGTCTGCTTGGTAATCTTGTTTATTTTCCGCGGTAATGTTTAACCACTTAACCATTTCATCGTGTGGTTTTTGAATGATGATGTTCCGTGTTTAAACGTTCAATCGCTGGATTTCATTTCCCAAGCATAAGATGGCACATGGTATGGTAAACCTTGTTATACGGAGCGATTTTCACAAATTTATATTTTCTATTTTTAACAAGAGTCCTCCAAACCCCGTATGTGGTACCAATTTATAGGTTTCAATACCTTGAAATGTGTTTTAAAAAAACCGAAAGAACATCTGATTTTCATGCGGTTTTTACTAAATATTGTAGAAAATTTATTACTTTTACATAAATACTAAGTTTTTATACGGGTAGCTGAGGGTAATGTAATGTTAAATAAATGGTCACACCGTTTATTTGGGTCCAAAATGCACGTGTTGGGTGAATAACATAATTATAACGTCACTACTTCCACGGCGTATAGAGGCCCTGCATGTGACGTATCATACCGTAAATACGGCGGATTGTTTAAATGTATTTAACATAAGTGTTACTATAATCAAACAATTCAGATAATATCCCATCCATCAAAATACATCGATATCAGAAGGTTAATCATAATATCTTGTTGAATAGACTACGATCCGCCATGTTTACGGGGAAGGTCATCAGTCCAAATCCTTTGTTTGGCACCAATCAATAAAAAGCATGCAAGCCCTCTATAGTTTCTAAAGCGTTTCCAGGAATGAGATAACTTGTAACCGAATAACAGTTAACATTTGCATTACCAAACTGTGCCATACATTAAGTGGTGCAAATACTGTTAAAGTTATCATTTTACAGACATTATCAAACTGATCCGGTTATTCTTCTCTTAAAAAACAGTGTAGAAAAACATCCAAACGTTTTGTACAGGGTGGACCAATAAAAGCGTTATTGAAGTTCAATGTCACGTAACTTAATTTAAGAATACTTTTTATATATTCATAAACTATGGCATCTTGTCCTTGTATTGGTAAAAATGCCATGTCAAACAAAGCTTGCATTGCGAAGTTATTGCCAAGTGCGCAAAAAGAGTCAAAAATCAAGTTTGTCCACGGGGCAAGTTTACAAAGGTGCACACAATGAGTGTTGGTTTAAATTTCTGTCTTAATTATCTGATTGGTTTTGCGTTACTGATTAGATTAAAGATATGTGATGAAGGAACCTGCGTCGAGAACTCATCTTAATATGAGTTCTGCATTTACAGCAGCAATGTTTAATTCAGATCTCCCTGTTCAAGATCCCGCTAGTTTCTTTATTCCTGTTCAAAACAATACCAAAGGGATGCAACTTTGTCCTAACTCTGTAGTCTTTGTAGATACTAGGCATAGTAGATACATCATTCCTAATGCACATGTACCATCTACACAGACTATTTACAGAGTTATCTTAGCCGTCCGCGTAACTAGCTACCAGTTCTAACTTAAAACCTTCAGCAATAAATGTTCTCTCGAGACTTGAAAACTTCCTACTCTTACCGCCTTACCAAACCAACGTTATGAAAACGACCAAATACATGCACTGCCATCGCCGATTTGAACTCCGTGCCCAATAAATTCTTTAGATTATATGGAAGCACACCATACTTATTATTGTGATGCAATAGTACCGTCTCAGTCAATGATCTGCACCTTTAATACGATGATGATAAGCATCAACGTCATAAAGAAGTAAATACCATGCTGGTTGTAAACCTAATTATGATTCTATCGAACATTAAAGTATTCCCGGACGTGGACAAAGTGGAAATCGGCGTTTTTTGCGCGAATGTCAGCTTTGTTTGACATTAAATATTTTACCATACATGGACAAGATACCATAATTTATTAATATTTAAAAATTATTCTCGAATTATTTTCCAATTTTAAGTTAACGCGACAATGAACTTCAATAACGCTTTTATTGGTCCACCCTGTATATTTCTCAGACGTTTATCTTTAAAATCATTAATAACTGATATCCTTCTCAATAAAAAACGTTGTTCATGCAAGACAGTTGTTAATAACTATTATCCCTTTCTTTCTGAATCTTGATAAGATGATATTTATATATACAAATTCGGTATAGCTATGACAAATTAATCAATAACTCGATATTGGATTTTTAGACAACCTGGGGCTTCGCTTATTATGTACTTTTAGAAACACGCTGCACTGTATAAATCGACCGTAAAATAAAGAAAACGTGAACAAGATAAAAAGCAAAAGCATTGGTAGTTCAACTCAGTTTAATAGCTAATGTACATTTTTCCTGAGAAACTACTTGCATATACCAAAAGCTAGGTTTTTTTTTAATTCAAATTATTTCATCACACTTTTCAAAGACTACAGGTGGAAAGATTGTGAAAACACATGTTTGATTAAGGTAAGAGGGTGTTTTGATGTTTGTGTTTGGTGTTGTTGCTGTTGTTGGTTGTGGTGGTCGTAGTGGTGGTGGTGGTGGAACCAAAACTACATGTGGTGTCGAAAATATGTACTTGTATATACTATAGCAGTCAGCAGTTAATTATATAATTGTTATGCAAATATTTCTGAGTCTGATTGTTCAGTTCGTGTCAATCCAGGGGTTAGGTTCTTAGGCCCTGTGAAGTTAAAAGTCGTCATTTTTTAAAAAAATCTATGCTATGAAGCTCAAAACTAACATTAACGAACAACTTGATGTCTCCGCTATTTACAGTTATAAATATGAGAATGTTAATTGGTTATCCGTTTTTCCCAAAATTTTGATTTTTGGATTCGGAAATAAGTTATGAAGTCATAATTACGGAACACCTTTGCCGATTGCACTAATCTTGTTTGTTGGAAAATGGGAGGATCAGGTTTGACAAGAGCAAGCAAAACAAATTTATTTGGGAGGATTTGGCACACAGCATTTATGGGGGTTGGAACCACCGTCCACTCCACGTGTGTTACAAAAATAGCCGGGTGAGATGAGGGATAAAAGTAATATCGAGTGAAAATTAAAGATCACTCATTGCATCAAAACACTTTTTACAGTGTATTTTAGTGCAAAGATATGCCTTAAATCTATAAGTGATTACTATGTTTTATTATTTACAGGAAAACATTGGAATAATTTAGCATCATGATTCGGTTGTGGATAGACCTTCGCATTATTTTGTTTGTCATTTTGTTCCTTCTGTCAGGTAAAGTATTGTTATTTTATTGTTATTTTATTTCATTTTATTTTATTGTATTTATTTATCTTTTTTTCTTTTTTTTTTGGTAGTTGTTTTGAATGGACAACGATTCTTCACTTACTTGCATCGACAAATACTAAAAAGGTATTAGAGGTTAGATCCCTGTTCCCGCGCTGATTATGTGTTATTGTGTCTGTACTCGCTGTGTGCATGTTCGCATGATTTTTATCTTCTTTGGGCATTTTACAAACGACTGTTGAAAATGGGGCTCTTTTTTTATTTCAAGCAAAAAATCAGCTTTTTATTCACAATTTAGGCCTAAGCATGCTTTTTAGTCATACGTTTGTTACTTGGTTCTTAACGAATACTAAAAAGGTATTACAGACTCAAACAGAAATTTTGAAGTTTTCTCTGTGTGCATGAATGTTTACATGATTCAAAAATTAACAATACTCTGATATTAGAATTTTGTAAACATCTAACAAAGATGCGTATCATAATGTATGCAAATTCCCCAACTGCTGTAGTTTTTGCAAGCGTTCATTTTTCTACATGTAACCATTTTTGGGACAACTGGTATTTACGTTCTATGTGTTACTCCAACATCTTCTTATCTATTTATCTAAGATTTAAAAATAAGATTACGAAATAATTTCCAGTTTACTTATCCTGTTAGAATGGTAACAAAACTATTCACATGCTCAGGTTCAAATACAGGAGCATGTGACGCTGCGTGAGATTTGTGACATATCGAGAAAGAATGGATTTCTATATGATTTCGATGTATGGTCAATCATGAATTCTTTCAATAAGCAAAACACCAAACACCAAAAACAACACCCACTTTATTTGGTGATCTGATGAGCTCTTTGAAAATTAAAAATAAGAAACCGTGGAATGAACATCTGTTTCTATTACAAACTTAAAATATCTAAGGTTGTTCATTATCTTGAATTGTATTTCATAATTGTCCGTTTAAACAAATGCAATCAAAACATAACTATCAAATGTGACCGCCATCCCATAGTAGCTGTAAATTCCACCTCTTGTAATTTTTACTTTTTTAACCCTCGTCTTCCTAAGCCTTTTTTGTAACACGTCTTCCTGAGGAGGGGGAGGGGGGGGGGGTTACCCTGCGATTTTGAAATCGGGACACTTAAAGTTATATTGTTTGGTACTGTATAGCGCCCTTATTTTTGCAGAAATCTGAACTTATAAAATAATAATAAAGACGCTCAAATTTAACTAAATTTCATGTATATAATGAAATAAAATTTTGAGAATAGGTTCAACAATTTATTATGCAACACATTTCAGTTTTTTTACTGCTTTTTCAACTGTCTTTGAGGAAAAATATGAACTTTTGGTTAAAAATGAATAATGACCACCTCACACTACAGTGAATAACGTTTCCTTAATTAAGCATGTTGTTGAAAAGACGATTTTGATTACGATACATCTCTTTGTACTGATACAAAGTAATTAAATTACTAGCACGCTTTATTTTTATTCACAGAATATTTCCTCCCCATCTGAAAATGATGATATACAGTTTTTTTTTTCTATATTAATTTACAAAAGCATTTTTAAATATGTGCCCTTTATCTATTATTAGCCATACGAGTAAATATTAATGCATTATAATTCCTTATTATGCTACTAGCATGGGTCTCACACTAAAATCCTCCAAGTGTCGTTCACTTTCATTACGTGGCGGCAAACCAAGCCTGCACAGGCGTTAGGAGTGGGATTTTTTCGCTTGGCCAAACATTAAAAACGGATTAAGTGAGGTCACCGTCAAATTCGGTATTAACCAATCATAAACAACTTACTTATTAAATGTGACGGTGTAGGCCTTAAAACATTCGTTGTATTGGACAAACTACTCGACGGATATGGGTGAACTAAATTTTACAATGCTCTATTATATATGTGCTAAGGCGGAAATGAGAAAAGATGACATTGAATTTAGCAGAAAGAGGACGGACAAAATAAGAGCCAAAGTTTTTAATTCTTCGTACATGAGAATACTTGGAACCCAGCGATCTGATACTTTTTCCGCCTTGCAGATCGACAGCAAGTTTTGATATATCCAACTTTAGAAATTCCAACATTTGTCATTTCTCAAATTCAAGAACATTTAAAATCAAAAACAACCCTATGTTATAGTATAAGAAATCCTGGTAAGGTGAAACTTCATCTGATCAATGAATAAGGACAAATGAGCCAATATGAACGTGGAGCACTACAAATGTGTACGAATAACATCCCACTTATTGGGGTTAGTAAGGCTTGCGCCTGATTGATTTCCATATTAGTGGAAATGTCGTAAAATTTGTCAATGAAGACCCACAGAAATTCATGGGATCACTGATTACGTTTCATGGAAAGGAAAAGGAAATATATGATCTTTACTCACATCTGAACAGTAAATTAATAAAATATAGACTCTACTTTGATCCGTAATGAGTTCAAATTGGCCGTAATCACCCGTTACTACCTTCCTTCAATGAGGTTTTGTCTAACTCTATTCTCATGCTTTTGGGTCGTGTGTCTGAGCAGTTTGTAAAGAAATGGCTGATTTAGTTACAAACCTGACTCTTGATCTCAAGCTCAGCAGAGCAACCAAGTGAATACGCAAAATGTCTGTTACTACCGCGTGGAAAAATGCTAATACGCTTGCTAATGCAAATCAGGCCAACCCTTCTTTGACTTAAGTTCAAGCTAACATCAAGAATATCCTGAATGAGCAGACCGACACCCATTGGAAAACTATTGTTCAGTCAGTCTTGAGCCAGGGAATGTTTCCCAAACTGATTGAAATCTGTAATTCTGATTTATTTATACGGGGAGAGGCACCCTTCTGCATATTTTAAATAATCGTCAGATTATGTTGGACAGGTATCTATGGAGACATGACAACCTCATCCGTATTTCTGTCAACATATCATCAGTCTTAACTATTCCATGATTCCAAAATTAGATCTTCGCCGATTTGGAAAACCATACCATTTCAGGGGGACTGTTCCATCAAAATAATATCATTTCAACATACCAGAAGCCGGATATTGTGTTAATTGGCCATCGATCATCTGACAAGTGAGTCATTCTCTTTGAATTGTCAGTGCCGCCTAACATATGCAAAGCCCACTGCACTAAAGTTGATCAATATACATCACTCGTTTCTGACATCAATAACGATGGCAACTGTTGCTCACTCGTTGCAGTTGAAATAGGCTCAAGGGGCTTCATTGACACCGACAACAAAAACAGCATAACTCGCTTGTCAAAAGAGCTCTATCTTCCCACAAAGTTTTCTGAGCTTAAGACCAAGCTGATCAAATTGGTGATAATGTCGTCATACTCCATTTTCATTGCTAGACATGAACAATCCTGGAATGTTAATTTAAATTATTTAATCTTTTTTCTTCCCGCCATGATTGCTTATTTTTTGTTTGGTAAATATCATTTAATTGTTTGTTTTTTGCCCGTCCACGCCTGCAATTGGAATGGATTGTTGCCATTCTTTGTTTTGATTAATAAAGATGATTTAAAACAATAAAACATAAATTTCAGGTATGTTTGTATGCGTCCATACCTACATCTGTCAAGTAGGACAAGAAAGAAATGCAGATGGTGTGTGGAAGTGGGTGTTGCCGTATGAACACCCGTGTGGTTGCCACCAGATCATCATGGGAGGAATGAATATCCGGACTCCAATCAGACCATTTAGGCCGATTTATGTCGACATCCCTTTACTTTCAGATGACAAAGAAATGATAAGGAAACACTATGGACTTGAATGTAATGGTGAGTACACTGACAGTCTTAAGGGAGTCATCTGACCTCTAAGGCAAAGACAAGATCCCCTGACTCTACCTCAGGAGTCACGTAGAACAAGCATTGACTCAGAAAAGGGTCATTGTGAGTCCTACTAGAGTCGAAATTCTCTGCTGTCATGACATACTATAGAGTCACGTATTTGTTGAATGAAGACTCACTTCGATTCTGCTAATAGAGTCAGATACCTGACTCTCCTTGGGTCATGCTCATGTTACGATGGGTTACCAATGAAGCATTTACATTAACACATAACTTAAAGGTTTACTAAGCAAGATTTCGCTGCATATTGGGTAAGGCGTCTGGTTTTCAATCAGTGGATCCCCGGTACGAAATCTAATTAGCACAAGTTCGAGGAGGGCCCATGATAACAGAAGCCCTCAATTGTCAACTCCAAGTTAGTGCTCAAATTGTCAATAATATTGATCATGGCGACCATATCAACTTGCAAGAGGTTGCCAGCTGCATGCCAGCTATAAATACAAGTTTTATGACCTTATACTTATATTTACCTGAAAAGGTCAATCACTTCTCATTTTCAAAGTCAAAATCAATATAATTAGACTGCCAACTTTAAAATGGTAAATAAAATCAATATAATGTACGTGTTGTGTTGGTTCGTGGAGATATTGTATTATGCATAATAAGCAGTGAAATGATAATTTATATATGAGCATCAGAATATAGAATTAGTTTAATATTTA
>JXSR01S014205.1:7184-28854 GCA_000969725.1 Ophiothrix spiculata | reverse complement strand
TGCATTTTCCACTAATTTCAAAATATTTTCTCAAAAAACACCCAATCAGAGAAAAATTGGGTGCTTTCCCGACCCTAATATTTATTTTTTTTAAATGTTTGAATAGGGTCGGTCGCTGAGGGCAACATAACAATTTATTTGTTTTGGCCTTATGACCGGTCACAAGCAACTTACGTCCAACCGTCTGAACGTGGCTATAGAGTACTACAGTATACAATAGGAACATGCAATCAATTAACTCTGAATAGTTGCACTTCCCCGCAAAGTTGACTTTCAAATTTTTAGAAATGGGTAAACACTTAGGCGTTTTATGTCAAAAAAATGAAATTCGACTTTTTCACCCTTTTTTAACTTTAGATGCCATTTATTCAAAAATGTAGATTTGAGACTTTCCTCTCATTTTGCCAGAGAAGCCCACATATGTAGTTCAAGAAAAAGTACCAAAATTTTCAGGAAGTCGACCCAAGGTCATTCAAAACAATCTTTACAGGCCAAGTTCTCTTTGGCATTAAACAGAAGAGACGTTCAAGTTCCGTGTACTCTTTATATTTCAAAGAAGTAAATAATATCTTTGTCTTCATGTGTTAAACCATCAACGCTTAGGCAATGCCCAGGGGGGGGGGGAGTCAAATATGAAATGGATACGGGTGTAAGGACCACGCCCCGACAGGCTGGGGCATTTGATGTGAGCAAAGGCTCAAAAAATGAGGGGTCATTGGGTGTAAACCTGATTTTTGGCTTTCAGTGAGAGAAAAATACAAAAATATGAGGGGTCAAAAAATGAGGGGCCATTAGGTGAGAGCCTGTTTTTTGGCATTCGATGAGCGAAAATTGGCATTCGGTGAGAGAAAAATATATAAAATTATGGGGTCTAAGTGACAGCGACGCTGAAAATGGGTCTTTTGACCCTTACATATAAATGGGACTCCCCCCAGGAGGCAATGTGGACTTGGAGGAGCAGATGGACAGCAGATGTCTTGGGGCGGTGATGTTCTGTGATGTGATGGGTCAAGATACGTGATGACAGGGATATAAATAGATGATATGTCATTGTACAATGTGGGCTTACCTTGTGAGAGACCTTTGTTATTTTCTTAAAGATGATTAAAGTGGCCTAAAGTGTTGTGGTGTTCTTGTTTAATTAAAATAAACTGGACTTCTTTGATGTTGATTTCATAGCTTTTAACAGATTTTATCCCATTTGACATTGGTTATTCACATCTCTTGAACTGGGTGAACTTTGAATTCATTCAGATCATCCCACCTGGTCATTTTGTGCTGTTTATTCTATTTTTCAACAATGTCCATTAAGTATGACAATGATGTCCGATCCCAACTGCCCCATCCGATGCAAACTTGCAACTCAATTTTTTGTTTAAAAGTCCTCATTTCGGTCAAATTCTGGACTTGATAATACTCGCTCTGTGGCTTACACTATAATTGGAAGAAGTAGGCCTTAAGGTGGCTTAGCACACATAGAATTCCTCTATTTATTTTTCTAATTTTTTGATATATAGTGTTTTCATATGTGCTGATAAAATGGGGGTCACCGACTTAGTTTTTGAGAAAAATCCACTTCAAAAACACTATGTTTTACCTCTTTTTACCATTGCAGTGAACTCTATGGCAAAATCAAAATAAAGCAGACAAAAACACTTATAATTAAAAAACGGCTCTATTTTTTCTCTCTTTTTCACTTATGTTTTGGTCCTTATATAGTTCTTTAAAAATCTGTAATAAAAAAATATGGTCACCGACTTACTTTTTGAGATATTAACCCTATTTAACGCGACCCCCCTAATTTCGTGCCTTATGGCTCGAAATTGCTTTTTCAAGCTGTAGCAACAATATCTAGACATGTGAAATCAAATACAGTGCTCAGAATGGTTGATTTATGACCCCCAAATAGAAATACATTCTTTTTACCCAATTTTTCTATCTTTAAAGCATGATTTAATGGCTTAAATGGCCTGAAACCATGAGATTTTGTCAAATTTTAGGCCAAAATTTTGCTCAAAAATTGGGACAAAAACTGTCATAAAATTATGAAATATTTATCAAATAAAATAATTTGTTTTGATTTGAAAAGATAATTATACTGGCTACCTCAATAGAACCTAAAAATATATACTTTTTGAAGAAAAGTAGCCAAAATACTGACTTAGATTTATGAAAAATTAGTTTTAAACAAGAAGCTCATTAATTATTCTTGAGCTAATTTGCATAATTGATAATGCATCCTCATTTTCAGAAAGCTTAATGTCCAAGCTATCCAGTGATGTGCCACTTCCAATACCATTACAAACGAGTCTCATTAAAAACACACCATATAGTTCCTACTACCCAGTGCACACAATTCATGCCATTTTTGGGCGCGTTAAATAGGGTTAAGCAAAATTAAGCAAAAAATTGACATTTTTTTAGCAATGACTAATACCTTAAGCACTGTGCGCTTTGGGCCTTGCGCCGTCATGAGCAACGTGCATGGTCTTATGCGTGAATATAAAAATGACGCACGTGTAAGATCGCATTATATTAAAGCGCAAGATACAGTACGCCAGAAAGTACGCTTAAAGCCCGAGATAAATACTTTGAAATTGTGTCCGACACCGCTGATATCAGCTCACTCGTATAGGCCACCTTAAAGGGACTGGCCTAGATCCTGTCCGCCGATTTTCTGACTATATATTTTTTTCACGATAGTACATGATTATACCAACATATCCTACCAGTAGTTTCCGCTGAATTTGTGTAATAGAGGAGAAAAATGAAATTATTTACCAGCTGTATTTTTTGTCGCTGGCGACAAAAACTGGTTGAAAAAGTGTTTCTAGTTTCAAATCTGAAAAAGATCTTGTTTCTACACCTGTGATGGGTAATCAAAATTATTTTTGATAAAATTGTTTCTCTTTTGATATGAATTAACTTATTTCCAAGAGCTT
This sequence comes from Ophiothrix spiculata, assembly GCA_000969725.1. Lineage (NCBI taxonomy): Eukaryota > Metazoa > Echinodermata > Ophiuroidea > Amphilepidida > Ophiotrichidae > Ophiothrix > Ophiothrix spiculata. The sequence goes on along the minus strand of JXSR01S014205.1, from coordinate 25,912 downwards.
CATTTGATCTTTTATCTGGTAAATCCAGACTGAGGTTCAAATTTAGGATTCAGAAAACACTGGATAGTCACACCACCATCACATAGATATATTGCAAATAAATTCGCTGTCAATTTGAGCCATTTCTGTGTACATTTTTGTACTTTTTTGGATTGTACTACACTTTTAAGCTTTATTTAAAGCATTTTCATAAGTTTCTAATTTTAAGTGGAATCTAGGCTAGTCCCTCTAGTTGTCATCTTGTAATAGATGAAAACACAATGTGTGAACCTCTGTAATGGTATACCTGAAATAAACTTATTTCTAAACAAATGTTGACATTTATGAGTTAAATAAAATTAACAACACACGTGCTTGAGGGTATTGTCTTGAACATCAGAGAACCAAGATTTGAAATTGAAACCATGAAAACTTGAAATATGATACTATGTGTCAGTTTCAGTGCAGCTGATATATCCATGATTGTGAAGATAAAACTATATGTTTCTTGCAACCTATCTGCAAAGTAAAAGAAGTTAAAGATCCATTGATTTAAAAAAAAATATTTTCCCTATAATGGTATTATTTACTCTCAGATATCGTAGCAAAGTAATATAAAATCTGCACGATTTGACAATTGAGAAACTCTTTGATTCTATATAAAATATAAGTGCATTTTTTGATAAGCTTTGATAAACTGAAATTCTTGATCAAAAAGGTTTTTATAAAGTAGAGACGTAATTGGTATTGCATTGTGAATGCACAAGACACAGCATCTTTTTCATGCATTAACACACTACAAAATGTGCTTTCTTGCATTAGTTGCTATACCAAATATATCATCATTTTCAATTTGAAGGTCAAAGGTCAAATTGTGTAGCTCTTGAGTTTTCATTTTTTTTTTGAAGGGCGCATCTTCTTCATCATTTGCAAGCGAACTTGTAAACAAGCTTTAAACATATTTGAATGTAAACCTCAAATGTCACATCCACCAAACGCAATTATTTGTGCTATATTGGTTTACTGTAGAATTGTTCTTTGAACAATGGATCATGTCGATGCATATTAAACAATTTAACACCAGTTTTGATTTCTTTGCCTTCACATTTCTGTCAATTTCCCATCCGATTATAACACCTACACAGTATGTATAAAAGTCAGATCAGTTTTAGTATCATAGATGTAGATTTAAGGTGACGTTTTCATTTGAGGATTGGTATGTCTTATGCATGAATGTATAAATAAAACATTTATGTTTTCACCTTTTGAAAATAATATTCCAATAAATGTACACATTTTGATTAAAACAATCAAAATTCAACAGGTCAGATACTTCCAAGTGTGACCGTAAATAAATTTTTCAGTACACAAAAGAGCTTAACAAAAAACGTCTTAAAAACTGTTTTGAGGCATCTCAGTTTTGATGATGGAACTTTGCTTTTATTTTGGTTTTGGATTAATTGAATTTCACTTTGGAGTGCTAATTCTATTTGTTAAAAGATTTGGCAAATTCTGTTTATCCATACATTAATGGAAAAATGTTTACAGGCTTGCAGTAAAAACTCAATATCACCAATGTAAACATGATTCAGGATTAATGTTCACTGTTGATAACAATCAAATGTTGGCATCTTGAATTGTTTAAAAAACACATTTTTCTTGTTCATATTTAGATTGTTCTCGATTTCAATTCATCAACATTGCCAAGCTGCTCATTTTGCTGAAATCTATTTACTCCAATCTGTTATTTGCAAAACACTTTTCCTTTTGTTAACCCAAATATTGTCCTAGCCTGGGGTCCTGTCTCACCTCAGGTGATATAAAATAATGTTCAATCAAATTGAAATGTTACTGCACATGTCAAAATATGTTTGAATGTGAAATCAGTTTCGTCACCTTCTGGGTGACACCAATTGACTCCAACTGAATTGTAGACTTGGGATTTGATATATGACATTTTCTCACAAACAGTTGTTGAACATAAATGTTGTAAAAGATGCAGGCCTTCTTAAAGCATCAATGTATTTGAAATTGAAAACTGTGGCTGGATTAGACAATATGTTCAATATTAAAGGAATTTTTAACCAATTATCATTTCTGTTCCATTTCCTTACTTTCTGTCTTTTCCTCCTTTATTTCCTGGAGCTTTATGTGCATTTGGTTTTCAGTCCATGCTCGCTTCCGCAGGTTTTTCTCCGGGTCCTCCGGTTTTCCTAAAACTGAATATTAAAGAAAGATCTAGGACCCCAATGGAAATAAGCTTCATTAGAGGCTTTCTTGGGTTATCCTTGGCTAAAGAATTCTTTCTTTCTTTCTTTCCTCCTGTTTCCTTTTCCATGTCTCTAGCTTACAAACAAAGCTATAAATGAAATAACAACATTTTACACAGCTTCTAGTAATAACTTGGAAATGGGAATTTCCCCATACTACAGATTCCGACCCTAGACCTCTTACATCCCAATCTAACTCTTTAAGTACTGCATGCCACCAATGCAATGATGGGCTGAATGATCATAGCAAACTATGGTCTTGGATGTTTTTGTATAATGTTGATGGACATTATGGAATTGAGAAGTGTCAGTGGTTATATTTCAAGTTTAACGTATGTATAAACCATCAATAGCAGGAGAATCATATGATGTTCCAACCTTGATATTCTTATGTGGTTCTTCTATGAAGGATCCAAGGGTTTTAAAAAACTGCTGTTTCTTTCAAGTCAAATTGGCAAAGTAAAGCCAACAGTACCACAATATTCCAGACAATTAGGCCAAAAAAAAAAAAGTTGTTTGGTTGTCCTCGACCCCCTGCCCCTATTTTTCGAAACTGGAAAAAAGTTTTTACTGTACAAAAGTATACCGCGCCTAATTTTCAGATTTCCGAAAAAAGTTTTTTTTTTCCTTGGAATATTGATTTTTTGAAAACAATTTTTAAGTTGTTGTTTTCATTTTGTTTCCATTTTAATACTGTTTTTTAAACATGTATAAAGATATTTGTCGGTACAGTAGACTTTATAGATCTTTATAGAGGCCATAATTTGGTGTATTTTTGACTTAAATACATTTGAAAAAAAATCTAAAAAAAAAAAAAAAAATCTGCCCACCCGCACTTGCTCAAAAAAAGTTGTGGAGGACAACCAAACAATTTTTTTTGGCCTTAGTGGAAATCTGTATAGTGTGCTTTCAATGGCATCTTTACAGATTTTGTCTTCATCTTCAAGACTAGGTTGCTGTTTCTGTAAAACAGCTTGTCAAAGATGCAATAATGCATTAAGGGTTGTTGCTACAGATTGTGTCTTCAAGACTTACATGGTACCTTCAAGACTTCAACAACATTTCAACTCAAGGATTTGAACCATGTCGGTAATCAAAGACGTCAGAGTCCTTCCCAGTGAATGTCACAATGACTGGCATCCAGCAACTGGCAGATGGCAGTCAGTCGTGTCAGGATCACAAAGGTCTATCAATAGAACCATGTGTTGATTAATTCACCTTTACCATGTAGAGGGGGTATCAAAAAGTTTAAAAGATCACCAAGAGGGAAAAGAGCCATATCAATGAACTTTTGTCAGGATCATCACTTCACTTGTCCTTGTGTACATTATGGTGCAAAAATGATATATATGACATTTATACTTTCTATACAGGTGTCGATAGATGTCAGCAGCCTGCCTCTGCAAACCATATAAACTAAATGGAAAAATCAAATATACGCGGCAAAATTAAATCCCAACATTTAAAAGTTTACAGTCCAGTAATTCTATAATGATATGCCCAAAAATTAAATGTTTGATATCATGGTATAGGTGAGAATCTCTTCTTTCCATAGATACCAAAATTATAGAAATAGGTCAAAAATGACTTCATTATGACGTAATAAAGCATGACCGACCTGTAAATGTTAATTTTAGCAAAATACAGTAATATGGATTTTTGGACTCAAAGAGGACCTCTACAAAGTCGGTCTGGGAACAGTAGGTTTTAAGTGGGAGAAAGGTGTTACTTTGCACAGTGACTATGTAAAGATGACTTAATCGTCACATGATAAAATTATGTTCCTGTCTGTAAGAGGAGAGATCAACATCGGCCCAACAGCCTTTTTGGGATTTCCAATCTCTTATACAGAAACTCAAATATCGCTAATTTGTTCCATTGAAATACATTGCGTTTTTGTCAAAATTGGCAACTTCAGAAGCTCACTGTGGTTGTAATCGGAGTACACTTAAGGTTTGTGACACATACCCATAAGGAGATGAATGTTCCTAACATTATTTTATTACAGGTTTCCTGAGTGTACTCCTAATAAACACACACGGATCATCCGAAGATACCTATTTTTCGCTATCGGGGTATTGCTACCTCGCTAAGTGTAATAATACCGTAAATTAGCAAATTTATCAGTAGCTCTAAAAAAAAAAAAAAAAAGAATGGAAAAAAAAAGAAGAATGTATCATAGAGAGTGAAAAGTCAAAGAAAATGATTGGATATAACTGAAATAAAAAGAAAAGAAATGAAGAAAAAAAATGTAAGATAATGGGCCAAAGCAAGAATCGAACCCAAGATCCGTGCACGCCAAGCGAGAATTCTACCACTACACTAACACGGGCTGACTGATAATTATGGGGAAATTTAAAATACTAATAGAATGTGTATTGCGCAAGGCGCAAAATTAAAAACCAAATTGGGGAAATTTAATTTCTGTTATATTTAGATAAATGATATTATTTAACAAAATATATGGGCTATTTAGGAAGAGTTTGATGAAAAAAATTACAGCAAAATGTGTTTGCCAATCAGGCGCAGAGGCTCATGGGCCAACGTTGATCTCTTCTCTTCCTGGCTGTATTTCTTCTTGGTGATCTTTAAAACTTCTTGATACCCCCTCCTATGTTTTACCTATGAAAACATTTTGTTGTTTTAGTAATGTTTGACAACAAGTTGGCTCAATAGTATTAGGCGCACTGAACTGTGATGACATTAGGCTCTACTGAGTGATTTCGCTGGCTACATTTATAAGTTGAAGCTAAATATTTTGAAAGCTTGTATTTCTTAAAGTAAGCAGATGTCTTTTATAAATGGTGACATACATGAGATTGACAGTTCCAATTTTAGTATGAGGATTATATTTTTGGTGTAATTCTGGAATGATCAAGTAGATGGTGATTATCAGTTTTCAACTTGTGCCAATTAGCTTCAATTTGACCAATTTTTACAAAGTTGAAGAGGTGTTTGCAGCAAAACTACTAGCTTGAGGCTGAGAAGGGACCAAGTAAGCAGGAAAATCTTTCTTACACATAAAAAAACCGTTGTGAAAATTTTCCTTAAACTCCTGCATCAATTGCGGGCTTTACAGCTTTAGCGGAAACACTATGTAATTATGTAACATTATGTAATTCAGATCATTCAAATCTTTTCTTCATTTGACCACTGTAAAGGGATTTAATTTGGCGAGGATAAATTTTAGCGAATTTCAATTTATCAACAATTTGACTGGGATTTAATTTCACTAATTTAGAACATTTTACATAAGTTTCAATGGTAAATAAAATTTTAGATTTTTAAAATTTTATATTATATAATTAATCTAAATTTACATTCTTATACATTTCAGATATTCTGTACATGTAGACTCCAACACAATATATCGACAAGATGCAGAGGTTCCTGTTAGTACTACTGTTAGGCTGTGTTCTACTGAGTCTAGTATCCGCTGCACCAAGGCGGAATAGAGAAAAGAAAAACAAAGACAGACAGGGACGAAGGGAACAACGTAAGTGACAAATACTTTTCATGTTAAAAATATGGTAAAATTGGCTGTGTTTTTAAAGAATTTATGTGAAAATATAAGAATGAGGCTGGCTCACACTATGACATATGACCAATGTAAGGTAACGAATGTAAAAGAACAGAAATTAACGGCGTAAAATGATGAAAAAAGAACGTGCACTATTTGCCGACGGGTAATTAACAAGCTTCATTGTCAACAAACTTCAACACGACAGTATAAGTACAAAAAACTCAGAAGTACTTGTCCACGATCTGCCAGCAACATTCGTCATCCTACATCACCCTCCGCAAGCCAACATTGCACCAGTCGTTGCAACTTTGTTCCTTGCCGTTGTGTTTTTGGATAAGAAAACACATGAAATGTATCATTCACAGCTTATCGATCGTGCCTTGTTCCCCTATTTGTCAATTAAGTGTGAACCAGGTTTTAGTGATCTTGCCTTGCGCACATTTGACCCGGATTTGATTCCTGGTGGTGGCACGTGCTGGAGTGGAATCTTGGAATCTCTGCTTAGATATTTATTTGACTTTGTTGGTAGTATTGGATCAGATATTGCACTCCTCACATGGAGTATTTGAAGTTGGGTATTAGGCTGCGATCACATAGAAGTATACGCATGGGTATACGGTATACGATATTCGCTATACGCTCCTGGGGAGGCACTCATGTGTTTAGTTATGAGGATAATCTCTGTCCATTTCAAATATGAGTGCCTCCCCTGGGAGCGTATAGCGAATACCGTATAGTTCTATGTGATCGCAGCCTTATATACCATAAACATGTACATGTAACAGTAAATGGTATCATAAAGAGTAGTAAGTAAAGAGTGGGATATTTTACCCCTGACAGTGCCCAATCATGTTTAGGACTAATTCTAGACACAAAGTACACTTTTTCTACTAATGTTTTTACATCCACAAATTGTAACACCGTTTTTTTTGAGAAAAAATTGACTGAAAATAGAGGAACAAAAAAGTAGTGATTTTGACAAAATGCTTTCTTGGGTCAGTTTGTGAAAAAGTCAAATAATGCCAATAACTGATCCACCTGGAAGGCCGATATGCACATAAATCAGACATCTAAAACAATCAAAAAAATTCTTCAAGTTTATTAGTTTCGTACCAAATTATCAATACCAAAGACACTTTTTTACTGAGAAAAAGGGGCTTAGTCAACTGTTGCAGTCTTCAAGAATTCAAGAAACAATTTGAAGCCAACCTCTATCTCTTCACATACATGTCTTCACAATATCACAACTTGATTAATGTTCAGCTAATAATGTGAAGTATTTTCAGGAGATATATTTTGAACAAAAACATTGACAACGCAGCTGTTGATATAGAGAGCATCCAAAGGTAATGAGGTCTGCGCCAAGCCCGTAGCGGGGGGGGGTACAGTGGGGTGTTGCACCCCAAATTTGTACAAAAAAGGTCCACAAAAGTTCCCTAAATGTCCACCAAAAGAACACCTAAAACACCAAACACATAAATGTAGGTCATTTCTTAACAAAATACTACACAAAATGCTGAAAACATGTTTTTTACAGTCAACAAAAAATGAAAATTTGAATATCTGCACCCCCCCCCCTTGAAAAAATCCTGGCTACAGGCCTGGTCTGCACACTTTTTTTTTATGGCTTGAACTGATGCTTAATGTGTGGATCCGATTTTCTGTGTTGTGGGAATTCTACAGATATCTTGAAATTTGAGGTGTAACTCAAGTCAGCATTTTCAACAATTATTAAAAATCCTGCCTGTAAATGCCCCCAAAATAAAGTGTATACACTATGTTTTACTGTTAAAAAATATACCAAAACCCAAACTATATAGAACCTCCCCATTGTAAAGGTAAGTAAGTATACAACATTTTTTGAGAGTTTTTCAATATTTTTTGGAATTGGAAACTTTACATCTGAAAAACTTGTGGCATTGACATTTGTTATGTGCAAGTTTAAAAAAAATAATACAGTAAAAAAGGGAAAAGGATCATTGCTTATAAATAAACAGGGTCGAGAGCCCCCTACCATATCCAGCCTACGAGGGTTCACAGAGGACCCTGGGTTGCTAAGAGCTGCTGAGGGTCCTAGCTTGGGTGTTGGGAACCTCCTTCATTTGCTTTATGGTGTGCAAACCTCTGGGATTGTACATCTTCGGCAATAGGAGTCAACCTCTCCTTAAATCAATGAGCAAGTTTGGATCCATTGTAGCCAGGTGGGATGTATGCTGGAAGAGTTACATCCTCTGCAATCTCACCCCCCCCCCCTTCCTCCGGCACCCCACACATCCGCTACTGTTAATTTTCATTGATCGATAATTCTTGTCAACTTTCAACAACTTAATCTAAAGTATTGCATGTATTTCTAGGCTTCCTCAAATTGGCCTCCCATCTACAAATGATTTTAGCATGGCTTACAAAATTCATAAACTGTGACGCCCATGATAGGCCTATCTTTGCATTTGACATGAAATTGTATGCATCTTTGCAATTCACAATATCAATAAGCTACTAGAGTAAAATGTCAGTGTCAGTGAGGAAATTCTGGGAGCAAAAAAACCGCAGACAAATCAGGAAGTATTTGACAGCGATATAGGTCATTTTGGTGTTACACATCCGTCTCTTGTCAATCAGTCTTTGGACCTTTCTTATCAGTGAAAACCCAGTGCCATGGTGATGTTTGGTAAGAGATGTTGAACACTGGTTCAGTAGTGATCATAAAACTACACACTGTTTTCAGAAAAATATCTATGGTTGGGTGCTGTATCACATGAGGCTGAAGGCCGATTCTTAGTCACTTAGTGCGATTTTACATCCCAAAACAGAATTTTGGCCATCCATTATGAGACGATAGATGACAGTGCGTTCAGCGTGAAACGCAGTGGAGCCGCGCGTTCAAAATCATGGCGCGATGCAGGTATATACACATCCGACACGAACAGCTTTACTGGGTTTGGGGTATTTCATGTTTGAATAGGGGTGTACGTTTTTCCAATGATAATGTTTATAGTTTTTGGCAATAATTTACATTGTTTTTGGTTTATAAATGACTCAAATTTGTGACTAAGAATGAGAATAAAAGATGGCGATTTATTGTTTTGCCTGTCATCGGGGGCGCCCATTACGAAAAAATAATGTACAGGCAAAACAATAAATCTTATCTTTCATATTACCATAGATATCATCTGTATTGCATAAGAACAAACAGGGGTTAACTAATTTATCACTTGGTATAGGCATGGATCTAATTATTAAAACGAAAAATATGCATATTACTTCACAAATGATAAAAGTCATGTAATACAGATTTGCCAAACAGGTAATATCTAATACTACTGCATAGTTTGAAGATAAATTTTCGTGCACGACTTTTGCAGGCGCACAATAGCCCTTGTTTTGGGCTCTCAATATTGTTCAATCTAGTGTATACCATGTCTGGCACTCTCCGAATCATTCGACCGGGCAGCTCATTGCTGGGTCTGTTGGAGGGGAGATCAGGGGAATGATACTATAGTTCTAGCGCACAATAAAAACACATTATGGGAAGTCATCCCTTTGCGATAACTCTTTAAATACACGGTCAAGGTTATTTTTATACTTGAAACATGTAATACGGCTATAAACTCCCGGTCAAAAGTGTTTGAGATTCAAAAGTGTGCCAGAAAAATTGTTCATTTTTTACACACAGTTGTTTAGTCAAAAACTGACATCAACATCATGTTCAGCATTTAATCTCTTTGTAAAATTGTACTCTCGTTCGATAAGAAAAGCAGCAGACAAAAACACAGGGTTTACATCAGCCTTCAGAAACTTGGAAGATTTAACCCATTTCTCTCATCATTGTTTGTCTAGCTGGAAACATCGTAAGACGGGAGCACTTTCTTACAATAACATCACAATCAAACACTGGCAAAGTTTGTTTGATATCAACCAGGTAATTGTTTTATAAGATAACAATGTGAGCGACTGTGATATCAAAGAGTCGACTGAGTCATCTGTGTAACATGTTGAAGATTGAAAAAAAATTCAAATCATATAGATAGAGTAGCAGTGTTGATTCAGCGATATGAATTTCTGGGATATCTTAATTTTGCTATGTTTCAGCTCAGTTTTATCTTGGGGATTTTATCTATTCCTCTCATTTTGTTGAGCATTTTTTGAGAAATTATAGCTGTATTGATTAAGCATTCACTGTCAATGACCTTTCTTGTTTGCATCTTTAATCAAAAATGCACTGAAAATTTTTGATATATTTGATTCGGCTATTAAGATTTTTTTCTTCCTTTTCTCATATTTCTACCTTATATAATTTCCTCTATTTTCTTTTACATGTTTGTGCGCTACAGTTTTGGCTATTATATAGGTTTACAATATCAGGCTCACCAGGAAGTGTTTGGTATTGATATAGGTCAGCTTGGTTCTTTACATCCCTTCATATTTTTTGACAATTGACAGAATCACGTCTTATCAGCAACATCCAGTGTCAACTCCAAGGAGCTGACAGATCCCGTGACAGATATGGGATGCAGGTACTCATATCAATTTATCATTTGTTGAGCCATTTTGGAATTTTTGGGTAAATGAAAAGATGATAGGTTATAAAATAGTATACAAAGCCTTAATTTTAAAATCTCCTCCCCCTCAGAGATAAATGTCATGTGCAAGGATCCACAACCTGTTCCAGTAAGTCGAATGTGTTGCATTACATGCAACAACCTCAGGCTATTATAAACAACACATTTACATATAAACTTTGGACTATATTCACTCATAGAACCTTCTATTAAATTCATCAGAAATGTTCTAAATTTACCTTCAAACAAAATTTGAAAAGCTTTGAAAGTACTTAAATTTTATTTTCATAAAAGTTCATATAAATTCAACTTTGAGAAACTAATAACATTTTCTTCTTAAAATTAAGTGTGTCAATTTTTCATAGGATATATCAGATTTTTGAAGTAAAATCATGAAAAATGCATGAAACTTGAGTTGCTATGTTAGAATATGTGGAGTGTTGTAGTATCCAATGAATTCCTGCACTCATCCTTGTTTTCAAACAAGTTAAAGGTGCAATTCATGATTTTCATGTAGCCTCTTTTCTACTTAAATAAAAAGAAGAGTACAACATAAATATATACTGAAAATTTCACTTGATTCCGACCGTTCGTTTCTAAGTTACAAGCTTTTCACCATTTTGAAAATCCCCATAGACTACTGTGTTGTATTTACTGTCGGGCCCCGACAATAATTAGAAAATGACACATTTTCTCACTTTTCTCAAAAATGCAATCACATTTGAAAGTATGGTCTGGGGATCGTAACATATACCACTTGAGGATGCTTATAAGCTAAAAAAATCAAATTTGATAGATGTGACCTTGAGGGTGAAAAGTGGATCATGAATTGCCCCTTTAAGGTTGGTGTCAACCCATCCTTCCAAGCAGGGGGGTAGGACATGACGTCAGCAGATTTTGAAACTCCCATTCAAAAAACTTGAATTTTAACTAACGCTCAAAAATTTCATTTTATGCCCTTACTTACACACTTAAAAATGCAGGGTCAAAATTATAACCCAATTTCGGGGTCAAACTTATTTGACCCTATTCGTGGTTGAAATTGACTCGGGTTGCAGTCATTCTCTGTCGCGATAATTCAGTCTGAAACCATTAACCCTGATCAGGGTCACCTGATCAGGTTCACAGTCATAAGAGCCCGTTCATTTTAAAAAGCATATTTAAATTCCTAATACCATATACTATACTGACTGTTTGAAGCTGTTTGTTTCATTAAATTAAAAAAAAAAAAAACCTGAAAGACAATATATATTATATACAATTACAATATTATTATAACATGTTTAATCGGTTTGGACTAAAACAGGTACTCGGAATCCGGGTCAAAATTACCGCTATAAACACCACAGAAAATATATACTATATTTAGGCGGCCCTTCTAAACATCTCAGCTGGTGCAAGTCCACTATTTGAGGCTTACCCAGAGCTAGTCATTGCACTCTTGACTACATAGAGGTACCTCATGATGATGTGACACTTCTCGACATTGCTCAAGTACCATATGGTCTGGTTCCCTTTGAGAAGGGCTAGAGATGCTGATTTTTGATTCATCCGGTTGTAGTAATAACCACAAGTTGGGGTCAAATGGTTGACTAAGTTAGAAGGGTCATTTCAGATTGACCCTGAATCCCATGAATTTGACCCTGAATCCTATGAATTTGACCCCAAAATCATAGTCAGTTTAACCCCAATAGGGTTGTTTTTGATTATTTTTAGGGGTCATTTTTTTGACTTGAACTCCGGGGTCAATTTTGACCCTTTTTTAGTTGGTGCATAGTTGACTCTGCAAGCAGGGTTAAAAATGACCCTTTTAGGGTTGAATTTTGACCCTGCATTTTTAAGTGTGTAGTGTATAAACATGTGCAGATTTCAAAACCGTTGGGGTTGGGACTTCAACCTCAGAAAACTAAAAAGATATTGTGATTATTATAAAGAACTACTTTTCTTTTCATTTACGCATTGAAATATACGGGCGATACCACGGATGACTACGCATCAAATCTGAGTAAACAGTCCGGTAAACAGGCAATTAAAGAGATCGTCCTACCACCACTGCTTCCAAGGGTAGCTTTTGCACTATGATTAATCGTACATAAAATACATACATACATCTCTAGGAGAAGAGGATTTTGTTAAACACAATGATGATGTGACTGTGTTTTTGATTAACCCTTTTCTGCTGTAGGGTGTCTGGCCTAAATTACTGTCAGCTCAGGTGTAGGATGTCCCCCAGATGAACTAAACTAACACTGAAGTATAACTAAACTCACTGCCTGTTACCTTTAAGAACACTATACCAGGCAAAGTAACAGTTAATACAGGTGTACTATGCTGAAGTCTCATTGAATTATTTCTAAAGATAATTTGAATTTACTTTCAAAGTCAGTTTGGTTGTAAAATGCCTTCAGCCTGGGACAGAAAAAGTAGTCAGACTGGAAAGGGTTAAAACATGATATTTTGGTCAAAAAATGCATGTTTCCCCTCCCATTGAACTTTTCTTGCAACATTTTTAAAAAAAGGTGGGTTTTTTCTTCTATAAATATATGTCCAGGGTTTTCCCAAATGTTTACTTTTATATATATTATATCATCAATAGCAGATCAAGCCAAAATTGAGCTGTTTGTTTAAAAGAAAATTCAAGGTTTGGTATCTTATTAGCATTATTTCAATAATGAAGAAAACAAACTAATAGTAGGGATTCAAAATTTCACCAAAAAAAGCTTTGGTCACTTTTTGCCACACTTTTAGTCAAAAAATGAAATCCTGTGTAGAAATTTACTCTCGTTCGAGAATGTAAGCAGTAGACATAAATGCTGGATTTACCTCAGCCTTAAGAAATTTGAAGATGGATCCCATCTATCTCGTTTGATGGTTGTCTAGCTGGAAACATTGTAAGACGGGAGCACTTTCTTACAATAACATCACAATCAAACACTGGCAAAGTTTGTTTGATTTTAACCAGGTAATTGTTTTATAAGATAACAATGTGAGCGACTGTGATATCAAAGAGTCGACTGAGTCATCTGTGTAACATGTTGAAGATTGAAAGAAAATTCAAATCATATAGATAGAGTAGCAGTGTTGATTCAGCGATATGAATTTCTTGGATATTTTAATTTTGTTATGTTTCAGCTCAGTTTCAGCTTAGGGAATTTATTTATTCCTTTCATTTTGAAGAGGATTTTTTTAGAAAATATAGCTGCACATGCATTTGTTTGTAATGATTAAGCTTTTGCAGTCAATGACCTTTTTTTGTGTATGTTTTCTTTACTAAAGGTGCATCAATAAATTGGTAAAAATAAAAGCTAATTGAACTAGTATAAAACAGAAATGATACAGACTTAGGTGTTGCAGCACAATTAGGCCACACCTGTATGCGGCCGGCCGCAACCTGCATGGCCACAGCTTTAAAATGGCAACCGTAGGTTTGATTGTTCACCTCAAGATTATTGTAAAATATTTATTACATGTCTTGAAATTATTTAGAGGTGCATAATCAAGCCTACTCTCGCCATCTTGGAAAATGTAGGCTGTGGCCAGGTTGCGGCCGGCCGCACAAATTTATGGCCTAATTGTGCTCCATCGTCTTACCAAATTGCACAAAATCAAATAATAAATACAATAGAAAGGCATAGAGGATAAAACAACACAATGACAAAATAACCAAGTGGAGAAGGAACTTGTATACATATGATTGATTATCCATAAAACTACATAATGTGACCCCCCATATCAGTAGGTACCTTAAGGTTGGCATAGTAAAGTACGTGATACAGGCCATTGAAGCTGAGCAGAGTCAAAAATCACATCCAAGGTTAAATGTTTAACTTAAAGGAGCGCATGGTCCAATTGCTTCAACAAGTTTTCAAACTTTTTGAGATTTTGGTACCAAAATGTTGCTCATATTTTTTTCATATCCCTTGTGAAATTTCATGGCTGAGTTATGTTCCGTTTTGAAGATATGTATAAAAATGTGTCTAATTATGGTAACCATAATGAATTTTATACAGCAACATATAGGCGACTCTGAAATACAAAATTGCCCATAAAATCAAGCGGTTTGACCGATTCATCTGAAATTTGAAACTAGACTTCTTTAGTGGTCATCTTTCATTTGACATTGAAAACTAAATTTTGAAAAATCAGACCAAGCTCCTTTAATCAGAAACGTTACCTTTGAAGTGTATTCTATCATTTTAATCAGGTTCCAAAATCTAAAACATAAGGAAAATATGTTTAAAACCAAGATGAAAATCCTCTCTCCTCTTACTCAGTACAAAAATTTTAAACTTGATTTTCTCAGAACGGTAGATTTCAGAATCAACTTGATGCCATTTACCAATTTGGATGCAATTTTGCAAACGAACATCTTATCCCCCAAAACAAGATGCCATATGAGAGCTTAAATCTCAGCTTTCAGATGAGATTAAAAAATCAATTTTAATTTGGGGACCTTTATGGTACTTTTATTAGATATGGCGGGCCACATATAATTTCACAGATAAAAAATATTGAAATTATCTTGCAAGGAAACTTGGGAAAATTAAAAACAGTGCATTTGCAAGTTTTTTTACATTTGAATTTGGCCAATATTTTCATTGTTCTCACTATAACTAATAGAAAATGTTGGGGAATATCAGTGATTCACTATGCAAATTGATTTTCATTCAAAAATAAAAAGAATTTATTAGAGCATACAATGGTTGTACCTTTGAAATTAAATCTGAACCTCGTAATTCTTTTTAAAGACCACATCTGCAATGATAATTCAAAAAGCAATGAAAAAGAAAACTGTTTTACAGGTGAACCTTTCAGCTGGTTGGTCAAATGTTTTTCCCTTTTTTTTTAATTTTTTCTTTTCTGGACTTTTTAAAATTGGCCTAAGATAACCTCTAAATCTATAAATTTCAGAAAAAATGAAAAAAACTTAATCAATTTGCAACAAATGTAGCCAAAATCTATACATTTTCATGAGCTGTTTGCTCTTTTTCAGAAAATATCTAAATCAAGAAGAACAAAAAGAATAAGGAAACAGTTTTTGGTCTTGTTTGAAAACAGGGCAATAAAAGTAGAAGATGGAAAAACCATTTAGCTTACTTAAATCTAGTAAAAATCCTACCACCAAATTAGGTAACCATAATATCTAATAAACAATGATTACATTTGCATGTTTAAAATAATATTGAAAAGTATCTTAATGGCTCAAATTAGATGCCTTGTTTTATGAATACTTATTACATATTGCTGTTGAATTTACAAAGTGTACAAACTTGGAACTGTACGACAGGTTGGAAACATAGCACACGACATATGCGGCATCTCTGTTAATTTGCAACAAATTATTTTCAAAATTTGACAGACACCTTGGAACCTATCACAGAATATTTCTTACGCTTCTTTATATTGTATTAGATATTTCTTGTGGGTTGAGAGGAGATTGGGATAAAATAATATGATAATTTAAATGTATCATCATACAACATTTATGAGCTGGAAAGGTAATCAGTGGTTCATATCTCTCTAAATATTATATGACTTACACGTGAACATGTAATCATTTTTGAAGTGATTATAATCATTTTGCTCTTCGAGTGAAATCCCTTTCATATTCCATCTATAACTATTAAAATTATACTTAACTCTTTGTGTTACATTTCAAGTTTTTTACAGTGATAACTAAAACGTTCTCTTTTTTTGAGTGAAAAGGTGTAAATATCAATAACCAACAAAGTACTCAATTCTAAAAAGAAGTAGTTTAAGTGTTCACTATGTAAAATGAGTGAAAATTTAAGTTACAAAGAATGGTGTAAATAATGTAAAAATGTGAAGTTTCATTTTTTCTTTTTCAGATTAAAAAGAGCAAAGTTTCGCTCAATAAGTGACTTGATAATCACTCGAAATATATGAGTGGCATGCTCACTCTATTACGTTTAGAGAGATGATTATGAACCACCACAACTCATGAGTAAATGATGCAGGGATAGGCTATATCATACTTTATATACCTCATATATAGATTCCTGTCCTCTGATTGGTTAAAAGTGAGGGCATTGATTTAACTAGGCCCTATAAATTTATTATGCCCGGGGCATAGCATTCACTATGCCCGCTCAATGTATTTTGCGTCGTGTACATCGAGCTTTACGCGCGCGACTGTAAGCATTCATGGTCAGACACGCGCTGCAATGCGTGAGCTAGTTATCTTGGGCGCACTGAATACGACGCGGTCAGCACTGAAAGGAGAAACAAATATCGTAAATTATTATGCTAAAATTATTATGCTAAAAAAGAGTGCTAAAATGGCTCTTTTAACCAACCAATGGACAAAAATCTATATATTCGGTATATAAAACGAATAGCGACTGCTTTTTGTTCGGGTTGTGGTTAAAATTATTTCCCCTCGGTGATCTCAAAACCATGAATATGCCCTCAGCTTCGCTTCGGGCATATTCATGGTTTTGAGATCACCTCAGGAAAATAATTTAAACCATTCCCCTCAAAGCAGTCGATATTTGTATATTAGATTCATTTAAGGAAAAAAGTCACATCATCACTCCCCTTTAAATACAAGTGTTCCACAAAGTTATCTATTTGAAATTATATTTTACCAAATAAAGGATGACCGATTATTTTGAATGATAATTAAATTAAATTATCTGAATATATCAAATATAATAGTTTAAAACTGAAGTCTAGAATGTAAGTTTTACAAAAGTATGTTATGGAAAATATCACAAAAAATGTAGCATTTTCATAAGGATAGACATATTATATACTTGGAAAGTCTTTGTAACAGTTTAATAATAACATTCTCCTGTTCCTCGATCTGTATTGATATGATATGCAAAGTGACATTTTTATAAGTATACCTGTGATTATATAGATTTATATGATTTAAAAACAAACAAAAATTTAAAGCTGATTAAAGTTTGTCAATATGGCATTTCACTGTCGGTGTCAATGTGATTTCAATTTGGCGATAATCAGCACAAACAAATTAAATTAAATTGAACACATCCATATTCATTCATGGTACTTGTCAACATCATTGTGAATGTTTTGAAATGTTTTCACATTATGTTTTTCTATAATTTGATCTTGATATAGAGAAAATCTCAGGAGAAATGTTTTAACATTAAGTTACAATTATGATTTGGATTGAAAGAAGTCTTATTTCAATATTTTTCCATATGTCAATTAACCATCAATCTAGAAACGGTTGTTGCTCTACATCACAGCAATAGATAGGAAAACCATGAAAGCAAATTGCTTTCATGGTTTTCCTATCTATTCCTAAGTATTATACTTTTTGAGAAGTAATATGCTGAAAATGATAATATCAGTTTTTGGTGAAAAAGTTTGATCTGGGCTTTAAATGCCAAAAACTATGTTTTTTTCTCCAAATTTGTCTTACCATTTCAGTTTTCTCAATTCAAAATCTTATCTTGATTTTTGAAAATTGCTAAAAATAACCCAAAATAGTTTAGATTTATGGTAAATCCTAGGGGTGGTGGGACTTGTGTTAAAAGGATGATGCTCAAACAAAGAATACCCTAAATAAGTAAAGTTCCGTTGGCAGTATATTTGATGATTTTGATTTTGTATTATATAATTGTAATCTCTGCTGAATGCTTACTTGTTTTACCCTGAACACATATTACAATTTTGGACTGGTATCAGCAGGAAAATATATGGATTAATCTGAACTTTGTGGGTTTTTTTACACCCTAATCAATGTATTATGTATTGTACATACATTGTTTAGAAAAAGAGCCCTTTTCACTATTTTTATTTAGCATCATCACTCCCCTTTAAATACAAGTGTTCCACCTTAACCCCACCCCATTGGTAGATAATAACTTTTAATATATTTTTGTTATTTTTATCTTTTAAAAATGAAAATAAAAGATCAAAAGAAAAAGATGGTGCTGGTTAGAAAAAGTTATACTCTACTTTTGAAATCATGCTTCTTCTTTTTTCGAAATATAAAATACTGTAGAGGTAAAACCATATGGATGACTCATTAATGTGCTTGTCAATATTTCAGTGTCAAGTTTCCCATTATCATCTTTTCTACAGAATGATATTGACTTAAATACCTAATTAACTCACAAGATTAATAACTAAACATCGGCTTGGTTCAAATAAAAATGTCATTTTTCGGCAACATGATTCAGTTTGTTAAAACAATCACAGACGCCATCCCTCATATTCCATTCAGGCTTAAAGGGACTAGCCTAGATTCCACTTAGAATTAAAAACTTATGTAAATGCTCTAAATAAAGCTTAAGGGTGTAATAATATCAAAAAAAGTACAAAAATTTACACAAAAATGGCTCAAATTGAGAGATTACTAATTTGCAATATATCATTCTTTGATGGTGGTGTGACTATCTT
>JXSR01S014204.1:2138-13817 GCA_000969725.1 Ophiothrix spiculata | reverse complement strand
GTTCATCCACAATGACTGATCCAAGAAAGTTGAAAGTATTTACCACCTCTATATCCTCTCCATCTGCCTTCACTGGTTGGATTGGACTGCCACCATAAATCATGACCTTTGTTTTCTTAACATCAAGGAACAGTCCACACTCTCCACCTGCGCTCCCCACTCCGCCGATGAGGTCCCGAAGTTCAGGAGCCGTTCCCGCAACAAGAGTGGCATCGTCGGCACACCCAAGACCGTTCAGTTGTCGACCTCCCACCGACACCCCACCGGAGAAACCACCAAGCGCATTCCGCATGACGCACTCAGCATATATATTAAATAAGTACGGTGACAAAATGCATCCCTGGCGGACTCCTTGGCCAATGGTAAACCAATCAGCATCTCCCGACTCTGTCCTCACAGTTGCCCCCCGTCCACCATACAGGGTCCGGACCAGGTTTACCACACGTGTCGAGAAGCCCATCTCAACCATGATGCTCCACAGCCCTCCATGTTGGACACAACCAAATGCCCCAGAGCAGTCCACGAAGCAGAGAAACAAAGGCCGCCGGAATTCCATGCCTTTCTCCACCAGACCCCTCAGGTTTCCAACCTGACCTCTAGTTCCTCCCCCTCTTCCAAACCCCGCCCGCCCCGGCGGTAGCTCATACTCCAGATGTTCCCCGATTCCCTCTGCGATGATGTGTAGCAGCACCCTGCCAGCACGCGAAATGAGTGAAATGGTACGACCACTGGCACACCCCCTTGTATCTCCTTTCTTTGGTAGAGGCAGGAACACTGCCCTTTTCCAATCTTCCGGCCATTCCTTGCTTCTCCCAATCTTATTGCAAAGTCTGCGGATGACTGCAACCCACTCGGCGCCACCCCCCCCCCCCCCAACAACTCAGCCTGGATGTTATCTATTCCTGGAGATTTTCCATTCCGGAGTCTCTTGACTGCCTGCCCCACCCCACACACCAGGACATCTGGACCACCGACCCCATCCGGATCACCAGCACGGCCATTATCCTCTGATGTATTTCCCTCTTTTGATGCATACAATCTCTCGCAATACTGCTTCCATCTTGCTTTGATCTCTTCCTCCTCCGCCAGGACACCACCGTCTTCATCCCCTAGCACACCGAGTCCATGGACTGTCCACTGGTCAGCCGCTTGATGTCTCCGAACACGCCTCCGGTGTCACCTGTTACGCCTTTCCCCTCCACACCAGCACACCCCCGCCTGACGAAATCAGTTTTATCCTTCCTGATCTGATTTTGTATTCCCCTGCTCAGATCACGACACTCCCGGCGGCGACCCTCCTTGTCCAATCCTCTCTCCTTCACCATCCCCCTTTGATCTACCAATGTGAAGACCCCCTCCGAAAGCCACGGTTTCCTCCCGCCTTTCCTTTTAGGAAGTGTCCCTTTGGCAGATTCCCCAACCGCACTCCTCATTTCCTGCCACAGTTCTCCAGGAGTGGACTCCCCCGGACCATCCCCAAATAGGACCCCGAAAGGATTCCCCACCTCAACTCCATAGCTGTCATCGATCTCACTCACATCATATCCAACAGGTCTTCCCTGTCGCTTGATACGCTTCAGCTTGAATTTCAGGGCTGACAGAAGAAGCTGGTGGTCTGATCCGCAACCAGCTCCTGGGTATGTCTTTGTAGATACGAAACTAGATCGCCATCTCCTCTGGACCAGAATGTAATCGATTTGGTTCCTTATTGTTTGGTTTGGAGATGACCAGGCGTAAAGCCTCCCTGGGTGTCGTGTGAAGAAAGCGCCCAGGATGACAAGACGGCCCTCCTGGCAAAAGTCAACCAACACCTCTCCCCCCTCAACCTGCCGCCCAAGGCCACAACCTCCCAACACACCTTTGTTGACACCCTGTCCTCCAACCCCTGCACCGAAGCCTCCGGCGACAACAATGATGTACCTTTCACTAACACCATCGATGGCCGCTTGTAGACCATCGTAGAAAGTCTTGATCCCATCTTCACATGAAGCAGATGCAGGGGCACATGCATGAATAACAGAGATGTCCATGGGTGCTCCCCGCATGCGGACGGTGACAATTCCCTCACCGACTGGGCCATACCCAAGAACACATCAGGCCATGTCCGAGTCGGCCACAAAAGCAACCCCACGCTCTCTCCCTGCCTCCCCGCCAGAGCAGCACACTGCGCGATCACCAGGTGTGGCAAAGTGCCCCCCCCCCCCTGTCCACCCCATCCCAGAAACCCCAAAAGAGGTCGACATTGATTCTGTCAAGTTCTCTTGTAACAATGTCCAGTTTGCCGTGATTTATTGTTCTGACATTCCATGTGCCAATCTTCAAAGTTGTCTTCCAGAGGTTACGTTTGACTTCATTGTCCCCAGTGCCATCAACTCCAACACTTCCATTTGGCTTTGATGTTGAAGCGTCATTGGTACCAAACAAGATGTCATCCGACCTCTCTTCCCCAGTAGCACTTGAGACACCTTCAGGCCTGGGGGGCACACTATCCAGTGTCATGCTTTTATCATTATAGTTTAAACTCATCATCAAGGTATACATGGCAAAAGATGGAACAGTAGTATCAGGTGGTAGTTTGCCATTGCTTTCCACCCACATGGAGCCCCCAAAGGTGTTAAGACACCAATGGGAAACCCAGCCAAATTTGGGGCTGGTAAGGGTAACTTTCAGCTCCTCGGCAGTACTACTTAAACCTGCCTCCCCTTTGTAAAATAATCTCCCCACCCACACAAACTGATAAAGAAGCTGATTAAGCATTTAAACAGAGGCGAAGTGTGGGATGACTAGCGAACTATAAATCACCACTAAATACCTGAAAGAAGTTGTCATTGTTTTGTTTCTTTATGAATTTGTCATTTACATTTTACATTTTTTATGATCAAATGCAATGCTTGACTGCTGAAATGCATTATGTATCATGATTGTGTATATAGATATCAAGTGCATGACTTCTGCTGTTCATTGAACTTTCAATACGGCTGATCGCGTGCGACCGATGTTGACTTACTTCAGTCAATATGTTTTTGACCTTACAATATGCAATAGGCTATATTTTCCTTTTCTCATAAAACATTGCAAGAAACTTAGTCGCGAGACTTTTTCTTGATGTGACCTGTCGGATAAGGTCACAGACTTTGAACCCGATTGGTTATTGTAAATAGAAAATGGAGATGTGGATAATCATATTTAGAGTTTTTGTGGAAAAAAATGTTTTAGAAGATTTATTGAAGCGAAATCAAGGAATTTATCAAGATAATTAGAAGTTTGGAACTGTCGACTATCTCGCTGACATTATTGTTGCTGAAAGCGCCCTTTACACTCACTTCAGCAGCGTATATGTGAGCTTATGTGATTTATCACTTGAAACCTTAGCAGCGTATAATTGTGATTTCCCCAGTAAAAATCGTGTACAAAAATAGTACAACATTCCTAAGGTGCACATTTTGAACAACATTTAAGTACAATTTGAGTACATTTATAGTACACAAATTTTTACTTTATTTGTACTAAAACTATACTATAATTGTGTTCCAAATGAGCGAAAGTTGTACTAGAATTGTACTCGATTTTTTCCAGGTTTATCAGTTGAAACCTTGAATTACCACTTGCTTGCAAATACCAAATTAAAGGTGTAGGTTCCTATCTTAGCATTGGGATTAGAATGGTCGCTTCCATGTGTTGTTATTGCGTGTAGTTATTATCTTCATATGTGCTGTGCTGCTGCTTTGTTATTTTGTATTACATACTATACTGTGTTATGGATACTATTAAGAGAAAACTATAAACCATAGACTGCGCCATTTTGACATCATTGGTAATTTGTGAAATTTTTGTTTGGCAACTTAAGCACCCCATGTATTCTATCAATCTCATCGGTGTTATGAAATGGATATTAAACAACGTCATGAATTTTGAGAATTTGAATTAGTTATAAGCTTTAGTTATTTGAAATATAGGGAAATAATCAGTAAGTCTTGTAGTCCGAGAAATTAAGTTATTCAATGTTGATGCTTGACGTGGAACAAATTGCTAACAAAGGGTTTTTCTTCACAATACATTTCTTTAAGATGTCCATAATGACATACTAAAAATCCGCTAAAATCCGAGTTGCAGAAATAATGTTCAATTTGCATAAATTCAAAATGGCTGCGATTTTACAGATTTCTGACCATATTTTGAGATCGGCGATATATAAAGGTAAATGTTAGTGTTTACGACTATGCTTCAATTTCTATGAACACAAATATAATAATAATGCCAGTTATGTTTTGTTTTTATTCACTCTTTATTAGCCAAAGACAAACATTTAAAAATATCAAATGCATGAAGAAGAGCGTACAAACAGCCCAGGTCAAAAGAAAAGGTCAGCAAAATTGACCTTGACAAGGTGCAGGGCAGACAATACAATACAAGCAATATACAAAAACAGTGAAGCAAAAAAAAACACCAAACACGAAGGCAAAAGAACCGAAGGCCTATAGTTTGAGGTGGGGTTGATTTTCGGAACCCCATGATGGCTCATGGCGAGCATTCCAGACGGTATAACTGGAGAGAAGAGCAATTCTACTGAGTTCTTTCTTCAGGGATCGAGGTGGTTTGGCTTTTATGAAGGAAAACATCTCAGAAATACTTTTAATGGTTTCTGGTGTTATCAGACCACGCGACCCGATCTCAAAGCAAATAAGATTACACTTATACCCATTGTCGGTGATGTCAGATACAAGGTCGGTATATTTGAGATGTTTTCGTTCATGAGCCTTGGAAATGTTCTCTTCGAACGGAACAGTGAGTTCAAGCAGGTAAACAGATTTTTTCCTGGTATTAACCATAACGATATCGGGCCGGAGTTTGGAGATGACAATGTGATTGTGAACATGAAGGGTGCCACCGGTGGTTGTTTTGCCGGGCACAGAGGGTGATTTAAGCCCTTCCCATAACACACAGCAACATACCAGTAGACCCCATGGAATGTTAACCAAGGTCACTCCACTACTGCATTCATTTGCATGGTATTTAACAGTTTGAATTTACTCTATTTCAAACTGTATTTTGGGTCTGTGCAACTCAGGTTTGTTTGCATTGTTATCAAGCTGTGATTATCCTCTTTCTGAAGGTCCTTTTCATTCACAGTTGGACAAACTAATAAATTTTCTATAGCAAGTTTTCCATCAGTAGTTTTACATATAAGTCTATGCAGTTGGTTCACTCAGTGAGCTGTTTGTAAGCTGTGGAAGAGACTGTTTGAATTGTATGATGGGAAGGGCTTAAATCAACCTCTGAGCCGGGCATATCGGAAAATATCTTGATTAAACTTGAATGGCGGACTCCAGATGTTTCAAAAGATGGAGAAGAATTGAGTCATGACGCCAAGTAAATCTGCCTTGGTTGAGAGAAACTGTACACGGATTTAGAATATGATTAAGGGTTTCTTTGTTACCACATAAAATAGTGGAAATCCATCCAAATTTCATAATTTAGGTGCTTTTTAAAAAATTTACATAAAAAAAATATTTTCCGACCGACCGAATCATTTTTTCAGAAATTCCATTGGAGGGCAACACAAGAATTTTTTCTTGGCCTAATGAGTAGACCTACTACTGTATGCGTATACCGTACCGTATTAGTGTATTATCTAGTTGTACATCGCTAGTTTTAGGATTTTGCACTCTATTTTTAAATTGCCTATATTTTTCAAACTATGAAAGTCAAACGAACAATATTTGGCAATATACATGGCAATAGATTTAGACTAATTTTTGCTTTAAAGGACCAGCAACGAAGCGTTGGTCTTAGGAAAACAAACGGAATTTTCTATATTGTTTACAAATTTGGCACAATTTCATGAAAATTTCACATGAATCATCGTATGACCAAGTTGTTACGGTGAAATTTAAAACATACAGATCTTTACCTTGAATCCATAATAGAAATCATAATTAGAGCTAATTTAGTGTTTTGGTTATAGTGAAATCTTTGTTTTGTCGTTTTTGGTTAAAAATTATGCAAATTCCATGTTAATTAACCAATAATTTCCAAACCATTTAATGAAAAGCTTGCAAAAATGAAATCCTGATGCTTCAGATATTATTCTATCAGAATCCAGGTTCAAAAATATCAAAATCAAAATTTTCCGGACCACCGATTTCTATTTAATGAATAGACAGGTCACGTGACGCCCGCCGCTACATTATACTTGGAACTTTCATTCCAGTGCAAACAATTCTGTTGCAATTTGTGTTGGGTCAAACCATACATTGAACTATATCACGACCTTGACTCTCTGGGGCTAAAAGGCTTAATTTTAACCGTATCACATAGTACCATGAACGATTTCGGGCTTTAACAGTCCGTACCACACAGTACCATTAATTGTTAGTCCAATCAATTGATAGTTCAATAACAATACTAACACCCTATTTGTCAGCATAAAATTAACTTCATCTTCATACAAATAATTCACCTGTGGGTAATTTTCCAATCTAGTTATGTTTGTTTAATATTTTGAATTTGATGTATTTCAAACACTGTTGCATAAAGTTAGAACAAACAATATCTTCACATATATTCACAAACATATCTTAACAAAAATTTGACTAGATGCCGGGTGCAATAAGAGTAGGGATGTCAATTAGTGCAGAAAAATCCGTGCTGGGTTGAAATTTACGTTCAAGTACATTCCCTTTAGACTATTCGTTGAGGGATTTAATAATGCTTAAAATAATAAAAAAATGTAACTATTTAAAAAAAAAAGAGTTTCTTTTAATATTGAGGGGGTTCCTTTTAGTTTTTAATCATAAAACAAGTATATTACAGTTAATTGAATGTTCGTATGTTTTCATAAATGAGCAGCTCCGTGTGAAAATGGACCACAGGTCTCCGTTCAAACTCAAATTAAGCCCCGTTCTGCGGTATAGCGCGTTGTACAAAAATGCATTTCGCGATGTGATTCACTCACTTTTAGGCAAAAAGTAAACAATTATTTTTAAGGAGATATATTCATTGCTCTATTTATGAAGGACACTTTTTGGAAATCAATTTTTGTACGTCACAGCAGTCGATCAAAACCCCAGCCCACCGCCCCGGTTGAAGATCTCTCAATACTTTTGCAATCCCTGGATGACACAGGACGTCTCTAAAAAAGTGTCTCACGTCATTACAACCGGTAGATATTCGTGATCAAAATGGTATATTTTTTGACTTTCAACAACGAATGAATCACTTCGCGAAATCCACTTCAAACCAAATACTACCACAATCTCCTGCGTGTTTTACAAACCCCCGCAAGCAGGCGAACAATAGTTGCCCTGTTCCCAACTATTATTGACACAAACATTGGCTGGACATTGCAAAACACGCAGAAATTTTCTTTCGTCTTTTTGGATGGTATAAGTTAAAATAATTGTGAATTTGGTTCAAAATCAGAATGTTACTCACATGCACCCGTCTTTCATGTCATTAATCCAGTAAAAATCAGTAAAATTGTGTAGAAATAAGTACTTTTAAAGGTTACGGGAGTAAGAACAGTTAATGTAGTTGTCATTATTTCCCCGCACCTTACTGGTTTAACGTCATTGACTGTGCTGTGTTGTTTATTTACCATACTCCCGTTGTACACCTTGTCAAATGGGTCCATTTGTTGAAATTGAACAAATGACCTCAAATTTGGGTGGATATTTTCAAAACGAAGTTAGACATGGGATTTTTTTGGACGCTTAGCTACTGTCAGGCCCTGGCAGAAGAAAAATAATTTTAAAACAAATCAGTTTCTTAGTTTGTTTGTCATTTTTACACGCCCCTTAATTCCTTATGTTGATATTTTCTCTAATTTACCCCTATTTGTAGCTCAAATAGCGCAAAAATTTTCGGACAAAATATTTAATATCTCCGGAACCGCTTGACCCACAAATGTGATCTTGGTGTCATTTTACTTTGGAAACAGAGTACAATTCGAATGTGTCATGAAAGCAAATTGAATAGGAATTTTTATTATCCCGTTGATATCCCTAATAAGAGCTCACTAGATATCTAGTCATAATGACTAGATATTTGGTCAAGTTGACTACATAATCTAGTCAAATCTATGTAGGTATATGTGACTTGTGAGTACAATTTAATGAGATGTTGACAGCAGCTGCTGACCCTGGAAAAAACTAAGTACAATTGTACACTCTTAAAAATGCCTAGTCAAATTTGACTAGATGCCGGGTGCAAAAAGAGCTCACTAGATTCTAGTCATTTTTGACTAGATTATCTAGTCAACTTGACCAGATATCTAGTCAATATGACTAGATAATCTAGTCAAAAATGACTAGATATCTGGTGAGCTCTTATTGCACCCGGCATCTAGTCAAATTTGACTATGCATTTTTAAGAGTGTAGTACCATCGTTTTTTTCCTTGATAAACCTCGTGGCTATGCACCACCAATATTTCGTTTGTCGGTCGCCGTTAAATTGGTAGAGGTTTACATAGCTGCATATTGTGTCGTATAAAACAAAAGAAGAAGGTAATTTTTTGCTGTTTATATACTGTAGTAATAACAACTGACAAGAAATTAAACGACAAGCCCGAGACGACAAAAGAATGATTTGTGTTTTCGAAAACCACGTTGAAACCTTTTCGGGCTTAGTATTAGTGAGTAAATTGGATATGTTTTAAGAAATATTCCACTAATTCTACTTCAACTATCCTGATGAACCTTTTATAGACCATTTCGAGCTTTAAAAATATGTTGTCGGTAAAATAGTGTGCATCACCAAATTCAAAAGTCTGGTTACGCCAATGACAATCCTGATTGAATCTTCTTTATTGGTGATATTTCATACGAGACTTAGCATGCTTAGTGTCAGATTTAAGAGTTAGCAAAGTCCCCGAGCACAGTTAGACCACATTTCTAGTACAATCATAATCTAGTACATTCAAAATTTAAATAATCTCAGACAATGTGTTAAGATTTTAAATGACGAGGTCAAAATCACCTCACGGGTTCTTGAATAAAACAAAATAAATACACTGAAATTTGGAATACTTTCAACAGTTTTCTTGAATACATGTATTTTTTGTTAACACAGTTAAAACTTTTGTAAATGTCTTAATTTTACCGTATAGTTATACAAAAAACTTACAGTTTTGAGATACCGCTGCGAAATCCGCGCGATCCTAGGATATTTCACAATTTATTAGATTATCAATCCAAGGCACGAAGCTCTTACATAATCACAAGTCCCGAAATCCACTTTTCAAAAATAATGCAAAAGCGTTCCTTACGAACTCCAACGAACAGCTGATGAAAAACATACGTGATGTCCCCATTTGCTCTGGTGCAAAATGAAGAAAATCCATGCATCAGTTTTCTAAAAGTAAGCGTTTGAAGCTCGAGATGAGTTAGTACACTTTTTCCAGTTTTGAACGGTCTTAAAAATCCATTGGCAATTTGCAGCTGAAGTATATGCAAACAAGGAAGGATGTCGTCTTTACAAACATTTCTGTTTTGCTTTGGTGCAAAAATAAAGAAATGTGCACCTCTGGAATGCGGTAAAATAGTACATTTCGAGTACAATACTAGAATTGTACTCGGTTTTTCCAGGGTCAGCAGCTGCTGTCAGCCTCCAATTAAATTTTACTCACAAGTCACATATACCTATTGGTAGATTTTAACGGGTTCGCCGTCGGACAAGTTTGAACTGTCAAGCGTTCGTAAGGAGTAGCTCTGACTTCTTCAGGACAACTATTTTAAAGTCATGTCATATGCATGTGGGCTGTCACTTGCCACGATGACTCGCATGAGCCATTCTTTGAAGGATGTCCTTGTCAACAGTGTTGAAAGCAGATCACCTGTTTGCTCTTTGAGATTGTGGTGGCTCTGAAAAGAGCCTTTCTGAACATATACATGTTGCCCTAGATAGGGTGTGGCCTCAGGGCTTCATGAACTTGAACTGTTTTCTGCTCCTCCTCCTCCCCAGACCAACCGTGCTTGGAGAATGGCGATACTAAGCAGGACACCACCTGAAGATGCTGACAGAGCACTTTTCCCTAAATCCGCCGCTGGAGAACCTAACCAAAATATTTGTTGTTAACACGCTCTGTGATTTTGGCGGAAGTATTATTTTATGTAGCCATAAAGTATGTCTGACTAAAAAATTAAAGTTTAGACACAGCAACGATATGAACGAGGGCTAGCCAAAATACAACTTGACGAAATTGGGAAAATGGAGTGCCCGGTGAGTCATATTTGTAAAACTTACCTGTTAGTAAAAACGAAACAAACATTACATTGACCGATGACGCCATGGATGCAGTAATAAGTCCAAAAGCTGATATAAAACCAAATAGAATTACTGTAATCCGGGCTCTAAAGCATTTGCAGAAAACAATAGCCAATGGACCTGCAATTTTAAAAAGAGATAATTTGCCAGTTAATGCAATTTTAGGCGTGCAGAACAATAACGATACTTGTTAGTTCTTGCGCTTTGACATGTGAAGTTGAAATACTAGTACTCAAATACGCTGTAATCATCAACTCATTTGCATCAATGAATCCCGGACTCGATTCCCGGTCCTGGTGTAATAAAATATACAGGGCCCGTGTGTTTGAGTGTCTACTACTCAATTGTGTAGAACATACTGGTACATATGCGATCAATAAATCATTGATTGCTACTTATTCCGTGTAGTTCAATTATAGACCCGGACTCCTGGTTACACTCAGTCTCATTACACCGGTGTAATGAAATATAGCGTCAGTGTGACTGAGTGTCCTAGCTACTATCCAGTTCTGTATACGCCGGGCAAGTAGTGACGTCATAATTTATGTTAATCACCCAACACGTGCGTTTTGGACTTGAAATAAATGACATAAGTTTCATACAAAGGCATAGAGAACGGACAAAACGATTAAATACCTGACAACACGCCCATTCATACAAGACAACACAAATGACAAGCTCAAAGTAATTAGAATTTATTTGTAATGTTGGATCATATTTTGTTTAAGTTGGTTTCGAAATTGTTTTACACTTTTTGATTCTTTTATCTCTCATGATAATGAATTCCAAAGGAAAGAGCTACGTGTTCTGATAGCTTTGTCAGTGAAGGATTTTTTAAAGAAATTTGATGTCCAGATCATTCACATGTCTTGTTTGGTAGTCGTGGATATCAGATCGTTTCTTTAAATAGTCTTTAAACGCTACGGGTAAATCATTAATGTGGTATTTATACATAACGACTCCCAGTTCAAGGGCATACGTATCTGTGATAGTTAAAATGTAATTCATTGCAGAAAGAAGGGCTGTATGACTACGATAATGACTGTAAATATTGTTCTTTTTAAATATTTCTTGCTTTGCCGTTTTTGATTGTTTCCAATACACAAATGCCTTTTCAGGCTCTTTCACACATCACCGTATATAGAGCAAAACGTAGGCCTAACGTGCTTAACCCCATTATTGTTTTGTTTTATACATTGTTCGTCATGTGTTCGTTAGTAGAACGTTCAATGCGTTATCCATACGGTTATGTCCGTTAATTTGTTTCCCCATACAGTAGTGGTGTCCGTTTGGCATACGTATAGTATATGAAACTTGTGCACGTTATTCGCACGTTTAGGCTCAGTGATGTGTGACAGAGCCTTAATTAACGCATCGTTTCACATTTTATTTAGCAGGATCAGTGCTAATAAAAT
>JXSR01S014203.1:32516-45058 GCA_000969725.1 Ophiothrix spiculata | reverse complement strand
TGAAATTTTCAGTATATATTTATGTTGTACTCTTCTTTTTATTTAGCTAGAAAAGAGGCCACATCAAAATCATGAATTGCACCTTTAAATATATCAAGGAGATTGATCATTCATAGGAAAAACTGTCCATGATATACTGATCTTTAACTGAAAGGAACACTTAAAAACAACCATTTAACACTTTTGATGCAGGAATTTCAAATACAAATATCAATCAATTGTATGCATGAAACCAGTTTAGAACCTGCTCGGACACTGAATTTTTAAAGCTAGTCGTTGGTAGCTGGTTCGTAGTTGCATTGTTGAAACCTAATTGCAAACACACAGGTAGTACCGGATTTCTAAATGGGCCTATTGGGCCAGGGCCCTGAGGGCCCCCTGGCCATGACCAAAAAACAAACAAACAAAACAAAAACAAAAAAGGGAAAAGAGAGAGGGGAAAAAAGGAAATTAAATTAAAATATTCAGTAGGATTTTTTAACAAACCAAGACCCCCAACATGTTGTGATAGAATACGAATACGTGATTTTGGAAGTTCTTCATAAACGCTTGCAAAGAAGAAGGGGAGCAGTGCCATTTTCAAATCCAAAAACAACAACAAAACAATTCTTGTCAATAGATGTATTATAAAATAACAATCATGACAATACTATTTTAACACATTATTTTTAGGCTATTTAAATTACCTTTCTGACTGGCTTAATAGGGCCCTAATTCTATTTACGTCATGTTAAAGTGCATGCACAAGGGGGGGGGGGGGGGGGGTCCATATGGACTCTGGATTTTGATTGCTTTAAAAACAATGTTCTCCATTTATCTTTAAAACTGTACACAGTGATACACCAACTCAATACAATTCATACGAAATACCAAAAGTCATTCCGTTTCAAAATGGCGAAATTTGTGTCAAATTTTCATTTTTTATGAAAAATGTCCTACCAAAAATTGGAAATCTGCTTAGACTCATAATAGCAGATTATAAATAAAACTACATTGCTGAAATAAAAATTTAATGGTAATTATTGGCCTGAGCAGCTCCTATAAAATGTTTATACCAAATGACACCATTTTTATTTTGATCCTTTTTATATGTCATCATATCAAAATGACGGGAGCAAATTGACCTCTCACAGCGATATTCAAGCAGTCAATATACTACCCCGGGGGGGGCACTCAACTTTGAAAGTGGTAGGTATGTCCGGCGCGAAGCGCCGAAATTGGGGGCAGGTGAACTGATCTTCTGTAAAAAATGGACCTTTGAAACCAATTTTTGGGGGTCTAGTGAACTGAAATTTTGGTCAGAAATAGCCTCCTGAACTGAAAATGTTCGCATTTCCTGAGCAATTTATGCAGTTAGAGCTAAAATTTTGCAGTTTTTCTAAAAAACGGGGTCAAAAGAACTGAATCACGCTGAAAATGGGGATCTAGTGAGCGGCCTGGCGGCCTGAAAAAGGGGGTCTTGACCGCCGGACATATATATCCTGTCCACATATGTGAGTGCCCCCCCCGGGTATACTACACGCCACCTGTTAGCAAACATTACAATATTTCTGGGTCTGGCGAAGTTTGTCGAGCACTCACAGCGACGCCCGATGAGTTTGTGGCCTTCCGATTGTTTCCTTGAGTAAAACGAACACTTTGTATGTGTACATACATCTTGATCACAGTTCACTAAACAGAAATATTTTTTAGATGCCGACAATCGACCGAAATTTGAGTGATTTCTGACTCTTTAAAATATGTTATTTTGTAGAAATATTTTTTTTATGAAAAATGAAATCACGTTTTTGAACTAAAATATTATTTTTTTGCTAGTTTTGCGACATTATTCGCTAGTTTTCTAGTATGGATTATACTTCAACAAACACGTCCACATTATGCCAACTTTGCTCGATAATAACGGGCCTTTTAACGTCTTTTTTCGGAATTTCAAAGTAATTGAACAGCATTACAGTACTCCCATAATGCGGTTCAATTTAGTGTGGATTTTCCTGCTGAACATCCAATTAGTTCATTCATGCCCACCGAGCTGTTACTATGTATTGTGGGAAAGTCTTCAATCATCCTCTGGCTATTTGCCTAGATGTGTTTGTGGCGTGAAGGGTAATTACCAAATGATTACGATATAAACTAATTGTAATAAATCAGATCCGTGAAAACATTGTTCGTGGAGGGGGGCAGTCATATTTGAAATGGATGCAGTTGTAAGGCCCACGCTCTGACAGGCTGGGGCATTCGGTAAGAGCACATGCTCAAACAATAAGGGGTCATAATAGGATGAGTGCATGATTTTTAGCATACGGTAAGAGAAAAATACAAAAAATTGAGGTCCTATTGGTCTCAAAATGATGGGTCATTTGGTAAGAGCGCGATATTTGGTATGAGTGAAATTTGGCATTCGGTGAGAGAAAAATATAAAGATTTATGGGGTCTTTGGGTGAGAGCACATGCAAATATAAAAAATAAGGGGGTCTACGGTGTCAGCGAAGCTAAAAAGGGGGTCTTTTGAGCCATACATATGCGTCACCTCCAGAGTGGGGCTGCCCTCCCCGGGCCCCGGGCGACTTGCCCAGCGCTATACAGGGACATGATGTCAAGGCAACGAACCTTGAAGGTTAGATCAGAATACTTTGGTTAGATATTCGGAGTGAGCTCAAGCTGTTGTTTCCTCCAGTAAGCATAGGAGTATTTTGGTACATCGCTAATAGGCAAATGTCGCTGTGCCAGGCCCCAGGCAAAGCTAAATCAGGTGTAATGAAATACAGCGTCCGTGTGACTGAACGTCCTAGCTACTATTCATTTGTGTAGATGTGCGATCAATAAATCATTGATTGCAGCTTATTCCGTGTAGTTCAATTAGACCCGGACTCCTGGTTATGGGGGACACTCAGTCTCATTGCACCACCACTGCAGACAGGCCTTCAGAGGTTCAAAGCCGTTTTGCAGAGCAATGCCAAAGCAAATTGTAAGCCAGAATTGTTTTTGGTAGATATGAATACCCTCCAAACGATTTGGCTCAAAGATGCTTACTTTTTCTGTTATTGCCATTTGTTGAATTAAATTCGGGATCCCGAATTTAATTCCACATGTATACGTATAGAAAAGCATGCAAGTGCTTTTTATCGATTTTTTGGTGGCAAAACAATTTTTTTCACAAAATAAACTCTGAACTGAAGGAAATTACCGATTTCCTTCATTCTTTTTTTAAATAAGCAGAAGAGTCTGCACATTTTCAATTGCTTTGTTGCGAGTGAATCAAATCTTCTTTTCTCACAGATGCAGTTACTTACGACTGCGTGATAACGATTTTTCATAAATGTAGGTTTTCCCGAGCAAATTCGCACATTGTCATTCAAATTTAAATTCTGCTATTTCATTTTCGTTGGTGTATTCGAATTCTTCGAATATGTAAATATAATTTCGTCAATTTTGTTCAAAATCGCCAATGGTCAAACAATTTTAGCTTTTGGTCACCCAAATTTGTCATTGCTGTTTCATTCAAACTTTTGTCTTTCGAATTCAATAAGCCGTCATTCTAATTCGCCTTTAACCATGTTAACCATTATGCAGGGGTCTGTAGCATCAATTTATAGGTTTTCCCAGTTATTTTAAAACATGTTTCATTATGTTTCATCCCGGTGTTTCATACGTCAAGATTAAATTCGTCCTACAAAAACTAAAAATGTATTACTTAAACTCAAATTCTTTTTTGGCCAATCAAATTCATACTGTGTTCGAATATTCATAAATTGCAAGTTATGATCAGTCAAATTCCATTTAATATCGTCTTATCTTAAATTGCGATGTCTTTATCAATTTCAATTTCGTCTTTGATCATTAATTTTCATAATTGTGTCAATATATAGTAAAATTATTTACCGTTACCCGTTTTGCATACGCAAATTTCAATGCACACTGAACGCACGCACAACACGGTTGGTTAATCATCGGGTGAACCCGGGCGGGTGAATTTGGGGGAAAATAAATTATGTACTTTTGAAATTTCTGAGCGCGGTGAATTATTTTTTTAATTTTAGATTCGTTATCTGCACAAATAAATTTACCAAATACTAAATTTTCAAGGAAATCAAAGGAGATTCTGCATCTGTGAGAAAACCCTTAAAACACCATCAGACCTTGAGGTCCATAAAAGATGAAATGTTCTTAATTTAAGGACAGGATATTGTGATTGTCAAATCAGAATTAGCGTTAAATGCTTTAGAAGAACAAATAATAAATAAGATGTCAGTGGATGATGAATGGATTTGAAACTGATATGAATATTGAATTTTGGCACCAAATACTGAATAATAACGAAAGATCAGACTTAATCATGATTCTTTCGTACTTACAGTAATGTTCAAATATAATCGTGGAATATGCATGTTTATAAGTTCAATGACCTTGATACTTATTTAGGGAGAATTTCATTATATGTGGTTTAGAACAGACTGAAGAGTTCTTCTATTGAATTCTTGTATTTTTTGATATATTGTTTCTGTTTTCATATGTGCTGATTACATTTCTCAAATAAAAAAATGGAGAGGGGTCACTGACTTAGTTTTTTAGAAAAATCCACCTCAAAACAGTATGTTTCACCGCTTTTTGCCATTGACTTGTATGGTAAAATCATGAAAATTAAGATAAAAAACGGCCGCTATTTATTTTTATTTTCAGATATGTTCTGGTCTTAATAAGAGGGTCCTTATATAGTTCTTTGAAAAAAAATGTAATACAGTAATGAAACTTATACTACTATAAAACAATAGGATATGAATTTTGTTCAACTTGGACCAAAATGAAGAGCTCTGTAAGTAAGCAATTGTAAACATTAAGTAATTCTCAATGTTTGTTCCACCTGTTGCATTATGCGCAAAATAATGTTGGAAAAGTAGCCATGAATTATTTAGCATTAAAAGGAGGTCACTGCCATGTACGTATAAATAGATGCATTCTATCAATATTTTCATTCATTTGCACTTGTATTTTGATACAGATAGTATGTTTCAATATGTGACACATTTCCAGCCGTTTTGATAAAAAATCATATGCAGAAATAGGCTTGTATAATGTATACCGTATACCATATTTTGTACCTTTACTTACAGACAGTAAAATAACTGGATGAGTATAATCATTACGTTTTACGTATACATGGTGTAAGAACGGATCTACACATTGTAATACAACTGGAATTACAGATTTACCAGAACAGTGCCGAATTCTTGTACCAAAATTCGAACATGCCTTCAACTGATGAAAAAAATTATCAGAAAAGTATTTGGAAAGCAAAAATGATTAATCTCCATTTGAAAAATCATTGTTCCTTTCATATTATCATCTTAGGCAAAAATTAATGAATTGATTTAATATATCCTAATCTGTGGCTTTATGATTTGCCGTTGCATTCTCGATTCAAAATAGTTGTTTTTATCAAAAAGGAAATTCTGTCACGTTTCTTAATGTCAGAAAAATGTCACTAAATAACGTAAAATGGCATGGGTTTCTATTAATTATTGCTAATTGATTTTTGTAACTTGGCGTGTATCAATTGTCAATATTGACCTTCGCTCAAGATATTGTGTCTATTAAAATGGTTATGAAGATAGCAAACAGGACAGATAGCAATACCGGCATACAATTCGTGACAGAAGCCAGATTGGCTATGTTTCCTTTATTTTGAGTGTCATCCCAATTACTTTTGATCTTCTACTCTAAACAAACAAAACCAGATAATCAAGTATTCTACTGAAGTTTAGAGCGCCATATCAAAAGCACTCTAATGAGTGTGGTATTCAAAACAAAAAAGCATATTAAAGAATAAAGGCAATCTGTTTCCAGAAAACGTAAAGGTAATCGGTTTTCAGAAGTAGTGCAGAAAAGAAAAGTATACCTTATGACCATCCTGCATCGTTTGTCCGTTTGTAGATTGTCATTAATCATAATACTAGTAGTTTAATGTAGGCTTGTATACGGTTTTTTTTAATGTTGTTTAGGTATAATCTGGGCATCGGAAAAAATCAGCATCATTCCTTTTTCCTTTTTCCAGACATAGTGTGATTTTTACATTATTTGAAGTGTTAGCGGTTATAATAGAAGCATTCAAAGTTTCATTTTCTAATACAACCCCTATATCAAAATATTTGTTTTCTGTCATTATCGTTGTCGACAACGAAAGATACTACCCTAGAGTAAAAATCATAAAATTGGCATAAGATTCAATGGACAATTGAAATCTCTTTTGATTTATCTGCAATCTATGAAGTAAAAGCAATGTTTTACCAATGAAACTGAACTCCTTTCCTGACCTATTGCAATAATACCCACTTTTCTAGTTTAGAGAAGTTTCATACTGAAGGTAAATATGCAAAGCAAAAATTGTGATGGCTCACCCCGAAAGGGGGGACTTTGAAGATGAAGATGATATCAATTTTGATTTTGTCATTTCATCTGTTATAGCATTTTCTAAGCTTTGAAATGACACCTTACTTTTTGAAATTGATCAAGGCGATCACATTTTACAACAGAAAATCTGCTGGAAATTCTAATTCTAATTATATGACATGCTTTATTTGTTGATGCCTATAAATAAGTGTTCTGTCGCAAAGTTCCCCTATTTTTGGGGTGAGTCATCACAATTATACTTTATGACGTTTCTGAAGGTTTTGATTAAGATTTTCTCAATATGATTTTCAAAACCGCCCATTGTTAAAATAAAAACTATGTTATCGGTTGCATGGAAGCATAGTTACATATTTTCTCATCTGTGTATGCAATTGCATTGTGGGATTGTATAATCATTTGTCAAAATGTGCACTTAGTTACACTTGTTGCAACACGAACCAAGAGCAACGTAGATAGTGGTGCTTTCCCTCCTCCTTTACCGTGATCACTTTTGAAAATGTCGACAATCATAAAGTGAATACTTGGATTATAAAAAAATAAATTGTTCAATGCAAAAATATAATTTAATGCAATAGAACATTATTCAAGAAGAGATAAATGGACAGGTGTGATGAATTTTGACGATATTTTGCAGAAGGAAAAAAGTAGTAAATCATGACGAAATATTCCGTGCTGTTTGGAACTTTATGGATTTTAAAATTGTGTTTGGTAAGTATACAATTAATTCATATGATAGTAATGACATTCAGTCATCATATTTTGAAATCAAAGATACACTTCGGGTGAAAAGCATGATGATATCTCTTTGGATTTGGCGAAACAAAAAAATAGTTTGCGCTTTTATAAGGAGTGAGATATCTTGCTTAAGATAAGATCGATAGTATTTTCAAATGATATTATATACCACATAGAAGTGATATGTAGACCTATAATTCTAGAAAGTATTAAAACTGACCAATTTGTTACTTTTAATATACACTCTTAAAAAGAAAGGATCAAATTTGATCCCATAAAGTATCAAATATGAGCTTACCCTTTTTAGGATCAATTTTGATCCAAATTCTCCTCAAATTTGATCCTTTTTGGATCAAAAAGGAGTGTATTTGATCCGAAAAGGATCAAATTTGAGGAGAATTTTGGATCAAAAAGGGTAAGCTCATATTTGATACTTTATGGGATCAATTTGATCCTTTCCTTTTAAGAGTGTATGGTATTTGATATTTAACATGATATCTAAAAGTATCTATATTGTATGATACCGTGATCTTTATAAATCCAAAATAGTTGAAATCATCCGAAGGTAAAGTGCCCAACCATAAAGGTAGCCGGAATACAATATTGGATTTCTTTGATACAGCTACATAACTTTACAAATTTGTTTTTGTAAGGCCCGAAGGCCTCACTCATCAGAAGATGACTTTATGGTCGAATCCAATAACAGTGTGTATTTCATGTTCATCCTTATAAACGGAAGTATAAATATTGTTAACTTTGTTGTTGTATTTATTTTATCCACCTTGAAAAAACCTTTCACGCCATATATGATTCAATTCCCCTTCTTAGAGAAAATACAATTCTAGAAGCAATATACATGCTATTTTAGGTAACCTTTAATTTGGAAAGTATTTATTTTTTCAGAAAGTAGGTAAATATTTTAAGACAGCAATAATTGTGAATTAAATACTGTTTGCCAATTTACCATATGTGTCAGGAAAATATTCTCATGGTTTTATTGATCCTGTGTTATGTATTGACTTTTAGGAATTTTTTTCCAGTGGTAAATTCAATTGTTACCTACGAATCCAAAATGCTTAAAACTTCAAAATGAAAGGGAATAAACAGGATATATAGTGTAGTATTTGCTGTATGCAAAGCCTGGTGAACACCATCCTGAAATGTATTGCTTCTGAAACGGTATGATACTTCGTAAAAGTACAAACAAATGTGATGTGCTGACAAAAATGGCATGGTCAAAAATACGAATACTTTAATAAAGCAGTGAATTTTCAACAATTTAATATATTGGCAACGAATTTTGATGTAGATGAGAGGAGAAACAGTTATTGCTACTATTATGAACGTCTCATAAGCTTGTTTTGTGTCATTTTTGAAAACTCCTTACAAAACTCGTGTATTCGTAGGTAATTTTCATGGACCAGATGTTACCTACGAATACGTTTTGGCAAAATATCAGAATTGTGAAGCAAGAACATAAGTGACAATTCCCAAATTAGTAAGCATGTTGGGTTCACTCTCATATGACAATGGAAGTTTTGAACTCTCCTACAAAACTTCTACGCCAAACTGAATGTAGCCTATTCGTTGAAAAATGAGTGCGGTATTGACTAGAGACCCCGTCCATAGCTGCTACTTCAATTAAAATGAACTTTTAGAATGGGCCAAGTATTTTGATGCATCTTCCATTGTATGTGTTTAATTTTAACCATCAAGACTTGGAACATTCAGGGTTTTGAGTAATAATCTCAAATTTTAGCTATATGTAGACCCAAATTTAGTGTATTGGTAGGTAACACCATTTCTGGTTATATTCATTGTTTCATGCTCTGTACAACACTCTGTTAGACCCATATATAAACAGCACTGCAGCTGCAATCAAATAAATGCTAAAATAGTATTTGGTTGCTATGTATATCTAAAAAACCTACAAAAACTGTCTTAGCTGATTTTCTATCAAATTGTGCAAAATTAGCACGTTTAGCAACTACATGTACGTTTTTTAATCATTATCCAAAGTTTCCAAAACAACCTTCAGAGAATTAAATGGTACCATATCTATCAAAAAAGACGTTTTAAATGATGATATATTTGACAAGGTTAAGAAAATAAAGATTTCTTTGCAGAAGCCTTTTTATAGTGTGATTGTTACATACGAATACTGCTATGTTACTTACGAATACAACATTCAACACATAAGTTATGTATTAATTTGACATTGTGATCGGACATTTATAGTCCGAATTATTATATGGCACTCATATGCAAGTTTTAAATCGATCTTTGAATTCACAGATATTTAATTTGTTAATATTTTGCATTCAAACCTATTCTGTATCAAATGTCATTTTTTCAAAATCCATCAAAAGTATGATATTACATGAAAGATTAGTCCAAAACTGCCATCAGTCAGAACAGGTGGTTGGAAATCAATTCAAAAATAGTATCAAATGGTTCATATACATATATTTCTAAATTCTCACTGCTTCTCTAGAAATATGTATTCCTAAATCAACCCTGTTACCTATGAATACTGATGTGTATGTGTCCTTCCAAACTGAACATCTTCATGTGTGTGCTAAAATGCTTGCTTTTCTAGAAAATAGATATCCAGCTTTTCATCCCGGGGGGGTACTCAAGTTTGGTTTTGGTAGGGGTGTGCCGCTGGGAAATTTGAAGTACCATCCATGCATATACCAATTTTCAAGAAAAAGATCCATATACCAAATCCCCCAAATTTTGAGTCTAAAGTTATGCAAAAATCGAAATTTTCTCCGAAAATTTACTAATTTGGCGCAAATTTGTTGATTTTTGTTTGAAATTTCCAAAATTTGCGCCATTTTGGCGCAAATTTTAGAAAATTTTGGAAAAAAGACCCATCAAAATACCACATTTTGCAAAGAAAAAGGACCCATTGGAATACCAGACAGCCTGATTTTGCTACCCAAGTTTGCGGCACATCCCCGTAATCAATTTTGTACTAAGTACCCCCCGGGCTTTTCATAATAAATACAATCATGGAAAAAGGAGATCTCCTTTTTCCAAGATCTCCTTTTTCCATGATACAATGAATACATGTGCACGCATTTGCCTAACAAAATACAGAAACAGCTAAAAATACAATTTTCAAACAGAATGCTATAATTTCGTAAAGCCAACTGCTTGAGTTTTAGAAGTGACAACAAACATATCGGAGAAGGATTTTGCCTTTTTCTAACACCAGGTGACCTACACCATGCGTAAAACCATCAATTTGTAGGGAGTTGAGCATTTTGGATTTAAACCATAATGTTTTTAAAAGCATGGTATTGATATTCGTAGCTAACATAGTGAATTCCAGTATCAACTTTAGTATCCTGTCCTATGATTATTTAAAGAGATTAGTGACGACAAATCTTTTCACTGAAAGTTTGATATACTTACTTTAAACACGAAAAAAAAAATCTGATGCTTCTGAAATTGTGATGTCCACTGCCCTGTTGTGCATAGCTCATTGGACTCGACTATACATTCAAGCGTGGTCATTTCCATTGCTGACCTATTTTTTCTAACGTCTTTCAAACAATTCAATGTGAGTAAATTAAATATGGCAAATATATCACTACAAAAGTATCCTTACATTATTCGTTTGATTTCAGAAACTGCCTCAAGCTGAATTCATACTCAAAACGCAATGCGTTGCGTTTCCGATAATTTTCACCGCAAACGGCACCGCAAATGAATTCACACTCTTCAAACGGACTGCGGCAGCATGAAACATGAAAACGCAATGGAAAGTTGAGCTTTGCTCAACTCGGTTTGCGGTGCCGCATTCGGTGTTGCGTTTTGGTATCGATTTTACTGCACATGCTCGGTGCGTCGTGCGTTTGCGTTTGCGTCGAGTCTGAATTCAGCTTTAAATAACAAGTTTTGATATACACTGATATTTTTGATTTTAGTTACCCATCTGATATCATGATATTCTATAGATATCAGATGTCGTAAGTTTAGAATATCAGATGGATATCGTAAGTTATGTAACCATGCTCACGCACAAATGTCAAATGTGTTGCATTGTATTGCTTCTTTTATTACGATCTTAATTATTTTAATATCCCAAACGTTGTCAAAATACTGATCTATAATTCATTTTTCTTTTGGAAATAGGCCTACTTATAACTATGCAACAGAAAATAATATAAGGAATTTTTTCTCGAATTCCACGTTTAAGCGACTATCGAATCTTCTAACTTATTTTCGTGAAAATGTAATATGATCAATTAGCAATTAGCGATAAGCATGCAAGGTGTTTAGTTAATGTGAAATGCCATTTTACAATAGGATCTAATCAATTTTGAACTATTCGTTAAAATGTATGAATAGCAATAACTGAAGTGGTTCGATGCTACTTCTTTCCAAAAAATAAAAGTATAATATATATAAACCATTGTGTAAAAAGATCTATTTAATGTAAATGGACTATTATCATCATGTTCCCATGGTAACTGTTTCATAAGGACCAAAAGGTCCTCACTCATTGCAAAATATCACAGAATTAACTTTTTATAAATGTTCAAAACCATTAACATATTATGTTGTACAATATTTACATACAGTAAACTGTAATAAATAACTGTAAAAGGTTACTTAATAGACTGAACAAAAAACAAATTGTGTCCAATTAGGATCTTAGAATCAGGATGAAGTCTTATTTAAAATCTTCTTCGTGTGTTCATATTCTTTCTGATATCTTATTTTTTATTCCCTATGTAATAACGGTATCTCTCTTCACAATAACAGCCTATTGAAGCTGAAGCATTCCGGTGGTATAAGCGAGAATACACGAGGTACGAAACAGGTAGGTTACATGAATATTATGCAAACAGTAAGATGTTTTCCTCTCTCTTTGACGTCTATAAGATATCCGAATTTTGACGGAAATTAAACCGTGATATAAATCACCGCAGACGATTTTTAGAATGCTACTTTCATGTTAACGTTCAATATAAATGTTACATAATATCTTGCAAAAGATGAATAAATAGAGTAATTAAGAGATTTAAAAAAAATCACGAAATTAAAAAAAACCTCGCAAGTTAAACCAATATTTATAACTTGGCAGCATTAACATCTTAGAGGATGATTTAGAGCGAATGGGTCAATCACAACCAAGGATATGAGAGTATCAAGGCAATTTTTTCCCTAAATAATACACCCATCCCAATACCATGATTACATTAATAGGCAATTGTTTTAGAAGTGAATCGTGATCAAACGTGCTATTTCAAAAATATTGCCAACTGCCTGCGACCATTTCTGCGCTTCTATCTGCGTTTCAATAAATCAAGTATGGAATTCTTTCAAGACTTGTTTGATTTTATTCCAACAGATTTGCTGCTAGACACGGCTGATAGATATTGGTC
>JXSR01S014203.1:12541-28551 GCA_000969725.1 Ophiothrix spiculata | reverse complement strand
ATTATGTTTTTTTTAAATGAAGCACGGGAATGTTCTACACACAAAAATGTTCTTTTAAGGCGAAATGCCATAATAAATTAATACAATATCGATCTTTTAAAAAGATACGTTGTGACCTACAGTGTTATCTGCATGCAATATATGCAATATAGGCCTACCATATTCATTTAAGACTCCTTGCGTCTTGTTATACGCATCTATTTACTTGCTTAGAATTAAAATCGTGTTCAAACGTCATAAATGTTATTGTGCTAGAGTCTGAGTAGGTAATCATACCATCTTGAGCAAATTCGCCATAGGGCCAACTTACCCCATGTGGTAGGGGGCCAACTCACCACGTAGTCCCAGTTTTGACTTAACCTCGTGGTATACCAATAAAACAAAGGATAAAGTGGATTTGATCCCATGACATGTTGGACATGTACGTACCATAGCTCGTAATCAATAATAATAACTTGGACCAGCGAAGTAATATCTTGACACTAGTACAAAATTACGTTTGCTAAAAAAGTATACTTAGGTAACTCAAAAACTAGTTTTACTGATAACTCACACAAAGAGATGAGCTGGGTTTTGTAAATTTTATGGTAAATTTGATGCATTATATATGACCAAAAATCACCAGTAACATAATTCTCCCTAGGTCACGTGAGCAGAAACTCGTGGTGGGCCAACTCAACCCGAGAGCCAACTCACCCCAGCCTCCCCTACTATAACCATGATGTTCTTAATCTTTGTTACGTTTGAAACCTATAATTTAGTAAAATTTAGTATCAAATTTGATTGTATCTTTGAGATGGGTGCGCGTCATTATCTTCGGCCTATTTACACGTGTTTTTGTTTTTTGTTTTTTTTGTAGTCATCTTATATGTATGATTTAATATAGAATGTGTTGATTAATTTGTGATAATGTTTACGGGAAAATAAAAATAAAATACGCAGTTTGCAAGCTTTTAACCTCTGAGTACCAGATTTTCATTTGACCATTTGGTGTCCACCGGGTCTAATTATATACACATGTACGGTTCTGCATTGCCTTCTGTGGAGTTAAAAGCATTTGGCAAAAAGGAAAACATTTTGATTTTTGGGCTTCACGCTCAAGATTTGGGGTCATATTTAATTCTTTAAGTATGTTATTGTTAAGAAGTACGTGTGGATGAAGTGTATCAGTGATCACAGATGT
Source organism: Ophiothrix spiculata (assembly GCA_000969725.1). Classification (NCBI taxonomy): domain Eukaryota; kingdom Metazoa; phylum Echinodermata; class Ophiuroidea; order Amphilepidida; family Ophiotrichidae; genus Ophiothrix; species Ophiothrix spiculata. Next base: position 27,368 of record JXSR01S014203.1, on the reverse strand, counting down.
TTATGGTTTCATTTCACAGGCTTGAAAGCTTTCTATAACACATTCGAATTGGATAATACAACCCACTTTCAACATGATACACGACCGGCAAATAATGGCGTATCACCAACAACTGCTTTGACTTTAAACCCGAATGGTAGCTGTACCAATGTAGGTTTTGATGAAGTAGCCCTATGGTCTAGGCCTCTAAGCCAAGACGAAGTAGCCATCTTGCGCTTAGGACCGTTTGCCAACCAATCAGGTAAGACAATCTATCGTAAGTAGCGTGCTGGTAGCTTTTGTGAGATAGTAGCCCTAATATATGCTCCATGAGCATATGCTCCTGGAGCAGATGCTCCAGGAGCATATGCTCCAGGAGCACATGTGACTTAGAAAAAATTTGGTTGAAGTATATGCTCCAGGAGCATGTTCGACTTTAAATGCTCCTGGAGCATATTTGACAAACATGCTCAAAATACTCAAAATACTTGCTTCTAAGTCGTTTATGTTCCTGAAGCATGTTCTAAGTCCAACATGCTTATTTCTAAGCTCCAAGATCATTTTTCTAGCTATTTCTAAGTCAAACATGCTCCTGGAGCATATTTGTCAAATATGCTCCTGGAGCATAATAAATCAAATATGCTCCTGGAGCATATATTTCAACTGAAAAGTCCAATATGCTCCTGGAGCATTTATATGCTCCAGGAGCACATGCTCCTGGAGCATATATTAGGGCTACTATCTCACAAAAGCGTGCTGGTAAGGCCCAAGAATAATATTGTAAGTCACATCAGTGTATTGTAGAGCATCATGAGTCATAATTATGTTGTGTGCCTTTATGTAATAACTTGCCTTGAACATTGGGTAATAGCCCGCTAGTCCGAAGGTTCCCTAGTCTTAAGGTTCGCTGGTAAGGTTCACATCCCTAGTTTCTAAATCCAAAAAGCAAGATCAATCAACAAGTTCTGTTTATAACAATTTTCAACATGTCTCCAGGCTATACAACAGACCCGTCAACGGAGCCAACGGAGCCAACAACCGAGCCGATCAGAACCAACAACCAAGGTGCCAACCGTGTGAATGTTGCAGAGGAAAAGAACAATCTCGACTTGTTAGCGCAGGTATTTGATCGGGAAAAAATGTTTTCCTATTAATTCTTTTCATAGAAATACATACAGTATAGGCCTACTTCACACAAGGTTGGTCTTTAATAATCCTGTTAAGTCGGTATAGACAGGGCTACTGAATGTTTATAAGTAGCTCGAAGGAGCCCTGATTATACCTGTTCAAACAATGTCAAACGGTAGAATGCAGCTGCTTGCAGCTGAATATGTTTTGTTTTATATCTCCAATGATTCTGTCCGAGTTCTGTTTATCATAAATCTGATTTAATTTCACAGGATATAGATTCCAGCAAAACTGATGCAACAGAGGCCGGTGATATACTTCGGAACACTCGTGGCATTTTATCCGGACTTGCGTCGACTCCAGAGGAGAATTACGAAGAAGAAAATGCTGATATTGCTGATGAAATTGTCAATACTGGTGCAACCATTGTGAAAAGTGTTGCCAGTTTACCCATCTTTGCAGATTCAAGTACAACAAAGGAGCAGAAAAAGGAAGTTCGACAGGTGATGATGATGATGACGACGAAAACGACGACGACGATGACGATGACGACGACGACGACGACGACGGCGACGGCGACGGTGACGGTGATGATGATGTTGATGATGATGATGAGGAGGATAATGACGATAGTGACGACGACGACGACGCTAACAATGATGATGGTGATGATGTTGGTGAACAATTTCTTCCTAATTTGAACAAAACTATACCGTATTGTATTGATTGCACTTTGGATTGAGCATTTGAATAATCTGTTTTGAATGTTTGTTAACTTTGTTAAAAATTGGCCTTCTGTATTTCAGCAATGTGTGGATACTATTGATGTATCATCAAATTTGGCGAACCAAATATCGTACACAGTGAGTATGACTTGAGCTAATAACCGCCAATACATTGTAAAAACTGGAATGATTATTGCACCGATTGAAGATATCTTAGTAAGCCTGGTCTATACTTTTTATGGGCTACCAAATATTTGGTGCAACAAGTTGTTGTTAAATTAATTCCAATTGATTTTCTGATTACAACGAATGTTTGGTGATGAAAATCATCATTCATTCGGTTCTATATACCAGATATACAGTCATATCTTTACAATCGACGTGGTTAAGAGATGTAATGAAGTAAAATATATCAGATCTCTAGAGCAAATTATACATTATTTTTTACGTTCCGTATACATGTGATTTGAGTCTATACTCCACGTTTGTTATCATTCAATTTCAGAAATATATATAGGACACAATATTTTGCGGAGTGTGACATCAATTTTAACCTTTCTTTGACTCATTCGTTTTGAAAGTTGCAGATTTTCTTCTTAAACCTCATAGATAATTTGCTATATTGTCATTTTTGTTTTCCAAAAATAAATATTCAGGATTCGACAAAGAAAACAAAAACAGCACTTAAACTTGAGGAGGCGATAACATCTGTGCTGAATACTTATCTTGTGGATACTACTGCGCCAGACTCAGAAACGGTCACCTCCCCTAATGTAGGTAGGAAAAAATCATTCATTCAATTCTATATACCGGATATACAGTCATATAATATCTTTACAATCGACGTGGTTAAGAGATGTCATGAAGCAAAATATATATCATGAGCAAATCATACATTTTTTAACGTTTCGTATACATGTGATTTGAGTCTATACTTCATGTTTGTTATCATTCAATTTCAGAAATGAGATTTGAAAAATTTGATACCAGCACTAACGAAAATATCAAGTTGGATTTTACCAATGGAGGAGGAGTAGAGATTGAGTCAGCTCCAGCAGGTACTCCGAGATAAAAAAAAATGTTTCTTTCTATAGTTCTTCTATTAGAAATTGGGATTTTGTATTTTATGTCGTGATTCACTTTATATTATATCTTGATTTGATAGCACTGTCAAAAATCATTATGTGCATGAGTGTTTGTTGTTAGATCACTGTGTATTGACCACTCGAATGATATATTTCAATCACTGTGTTATCGGTAGTTTCACTTGTAATTACTAAACCGCCGCAGTCTATGCTTGCAGATGTAAATTTCCCGCCCACCACACCCTTATTTGCCGTAATTGAAAGCATTGGGAATAAGATAAGAATTGTTAGCTTCTTTTCGTATGAGGTATCATGGATTCAGGGTAAAATTGTGGTGGGATCGACCATTTGTCTCTTTCCCTTGCCATTTTGTTCATTCTTTTTTAAGAAGACCTTAGCCAGCGTGCATATATTAGCCAATAGTATGTTATAGTCACTGGCTATCCAAGTGTGTACTTTGTGTAAGTTTGAACTTTCATGAGATCTTCATGGACTATAATACATGTGTCTCGTACAGAGACATCGAGGTAAACAAATAAACAAACAACCCCAAACAAACAAACAAACAAACAAACAAACAAACAGTGGTTTTAAAGCAAATGTAGTTTTCCTAAAATATCCAAATATTTTATGGCACTGCTGAAGTAAAAAGCGACGAAATATGCCACCTCCAATAAGTTATGTAGATCGAAATAATCATACACAAGTAGTTAGTAAACTTTTAATCTGGAAAACTCTTCAAGGGCTAATGTGTTCGGTTACTTTATAGACAATTCTGAAGCTCGTCTGATGGTTGCTGGCATCGGTAAAAGTTTACAGGAATTGTTGCCGACAACGGTTGCCGATACCAATTCTGAAACTGATGTAGAATATAAGATAGCGGGTACTATTTACAATGTCGTGCTTGGTGGAAATGATGGAACAAATGATCTAGGTGTTAAGTTGGCAATAGACACAGATTTGGTAAGGAATGGGTAAAGCGTAGTGGTATACAGGGTGCCCAATAAAAATGCATCATTTTTTTTGAACATATCTCAGAAACCAATGGACAAAACTTGATTTTTTCCCAAAATAATAATTAGTATAGTTTAGTCTTTCATCGGTGAAATTTTGAGTAAAAGCCGTCGAGCTGTTCTGAAGAAAACTAGAATATTGTAAGACGACTCAATTTTACCCCATTCCAATGGGGTTTACCACACTGTGTAACTCACATTTGCAACTATCATCAATCTCACATGACCATGCCACAGCAGTAGGCCTACGCTAAATGGAAAACTCATTTTATCACGGATAAACAAGCAACCACAAAACAACAACCCACAACTACAATGACAACAATAGCAATAAAAAAAAAATTGAATAAACCTGATTAAAACTTGCAAGCTTGTCTGATCACCCTCGACTCCCATCAGCGTCCGGGATTTTGGACCAGGAACATGATGATAAGAACACAAAGGTTTAGTGTCAGTGCCATATTTTGTGAAATCTACGTGTCTGCTTTGCAAGTTTAAAATAAATTGATCAATTGTAACCAAAGATGTGCTTTATTAACATAATAAATATGAGTTACTGTGGTAAACTCTATTGGAATGGGGTAAAACTGAGTCTTCTTACAAAATTCTAGTTTTCTCATGAACGGCTCGACGGATTTTGCTCAAAGTTTCACTAATGAAAGATCAAACTATATTTATTATTATTCTGAAAAAAGTTTGAAGTTTTGTTTATTGGTTTCTGAGATATGATCAAAAATAAAAGTGATGCATTTTTATTGGGGCACCCTGTACGGAATAAAAAAATATCCATAAATATTGGTAGCAAAGCGATGCAGTCGTTGTCTTCTACTCCTTGGTGGCAGATAATATGGAACAATTTTTTTTATTGATCTTTACCCAAAGCATCCAAAGTAATTGCTGATTGTTGGTAGTAGCTTTTATGCAAGCCAGCATACGATAAGAGGTGTTTTTTTTTTCAAATAGTTTGCAATATGGCAGAGGCAATTTAATTTGCTGCCCTTGTTTGATCGAAGTAGTCTAGTAGTTAGAGTATACTTTGTTTTACTTAGTGTGCTCTCCATAAGGAACAACATAAAAATGCTTGATTTATACTAGCACGATTGGTGTGCTTCTGAAAAGAGTCAAATAATCAAATAAATTACATTATCATGATCGCAAACATGATAAAGAAACTTCAACATGTTTATGGTTGAACATGCAATATCCGAATTACAATTAACCATTGTTAACCCAAACCTCGAGCTATACTGTATGATGTTTATAGATGAAATGAAATGTGAAGTGCTTGCCAAAATTACCAAACACTTCATGCTGTTAAAAAAGCTATGTCTGTTAGCATTTATAAATATTGATATTTCAAAATGTTATTTTACTTCATTAGCCTGCGACAGATGGAAGGATTCGACATTGTACCTTTCTGGATTTGACCAAAACGCCAAGGTTAGAGAAATCATTTCATAGTATCAAGATTTACAATTATTGCCCAGTTTATCCCAGAAGTGTTGCCTACGGTGTGCCACCAAAAGTCAACATGGTCAAAGGATGTAAAACTTCATCAGTTCATAAGAAGCCTTAGAATTGCCCCGACTGTTTACATCTTTTTACATGATCCTTATTTTGTACGACTTCAAAAAGACTGCATGATAAAAACAAATAAGAACAATAAACCGAATTATAAAAATTCACGTTTCAAGATTTGTGTTTAAACGATCATATACTTTAACCAATCACGTCTTTAAGAGCACAAGTAATATTGCAGGTGTTTATATAATGTTGATTTGGTTTTTATTATTCAATTTGTTAGTGAATGGTCTACAGAAGGAGTAATCGTCGACCCGTCGTCGACAGAAAACAGGACGGTTTGTAGATCAACGCATCTTACCAATTTTGCCATTCTTATGTCAGTCAACGACGTACCAGTAAGTGCAATAGCAGTGAATTAGTTGTGATAATGAAGTTGTCCGATGCGAAGTCTAAGGACGGCTAATTTACCTAAGCAGTAGAATTAGTTTTTCCCCTCCCCCGATCGTCGGCATAGCGATGTTGTTTATTTCTTCAACCAATGACATGCGATTAAGGTTGCCGTCTCAGCCAATCAAGTGTCGGCACCCAGCCGGGTTACTGCTTCGTGCTTGGAGAGAGTCATTTCATGTTTGGCTTCCTTAGGATGATCATAAAATATTTTCCCACCCACCCAACCCATGTATATAAAACAGACACAAGTGGTTAGAAACGGGAAAATCACTCGTTTTCCGATGTTGGATAGCCTTTTATAAATGGGGCGTAGTTTTCTCGAAAGTTTTTTCACATAAATTCATTTACTATTTATTCATTTATTTAACTTTTGATTAAAAAAAATGACAAAAGAAAATCATTCGAGGCAATAGATCTCGTGATATTGAACCGTATGTGCGGATATTCAATGATATAAAAGCATTAAGAAAACATGGATTTGCAATAACAATTAGACACATAAGTATGTATATATATATGAAAAAAAATAATGGTTAGTAAAAAACGGTATGAACAAAACCAAGCTCCTTAAAAAAAAAAAATAAATAAATAGACAGTACAGATTGTTAAGGAATTGAGCTTAGCTAATTATATTTGCTAAATATGAAATGTGAATTACATCCTGTAAAACCGTCATGATTTGTCTGAAATGACAGTGGTTTATAATTAAGCGTAATTACTTTTGTGATTCATAGTTAGATTGTAAAATTATCAAATTCCAGGATTTATTTCCTCGAATTTTGTATGTTCCCAAGAGCCCCTCTTCGGAATGCTTGCAATCTAAAATGTGCATGATTAACTTTTATCCAGACAAATTAAGGTGCTTTGTAGGCCTTGTGTTGCAATTATCTTAATGAAATATTTTGAAATTTGGCCAAGGTAAAAACCTTGTTTAAATTGAGCTATGGTAAAAGCTTTGTTGAAATTAGGCTATGGTAAAAGCCTTTTTGTCCACCGGTGGGCGGTTTCTTATAATTAATCTTAGGCTATGGTTATAGTCTTATTTAAATTTGTGGTTATGGTCAAAACCTCATTATTATATTAGGCTACGGTATTAGCCTTTCAGGTTTATTTCGGCCTTTGGCAAACAAGTTCCGAATTTATTAATATCGTATTTTTGCGAAATGATATCAATGCACTTAAAATGGATATTGGTTGACGCAAAATATGCGTATGTAAAATAATTGACATGTAATGTACATGTGAATATTATATGATAATATGTAGTTTTGTAATGATAAATAATGATATGGAAAAAAGTATATGTTCATCCAAGAAGCAAGCCAATAAATGGGCAATGAATAAGTTTCTCAAATGAAATTCTTATAAGTTTAAATTAACTACAGCATGACTGCCATATATGTAATAAATACTATTATTTTTGAGTTTCAAGTGAAATGGACTTAAAATAGCCAATGCAAGGCAGTTGCTTTATTTTTTCAACTTGTGCCAAATGAAATTCTATAAGTACACCGGTAACTGCCACATGAGTATCACGAATAATGGTAAAAACAATACTTTTTAGTATTGCTAACTTTGCATTCAGTTCATTGCTAAATTGGGAATCAGTTCAGTGATACGTGCACACTGTAATGTGTACTTTCGTGTATTAGATGCAGTTAAGGTGTCTGGTCCACGCGCCGTCCACGCGTACCAGTACGCGATAGTTTCTGAGTTGGTAAGTGCCGTAATACGCATGCGCATATACACTGAATAGTGTTTTGAAGCCAAAAATTGTCATATTGTAATATTTTTCTGGTAAAATTAGTTCGTTGACCCCCAATCGTTATCGTTTTATTTGAAAGAACATACTTGTGCGCAACTTTTGTTTAAAAATTGACAAAAAATTTCGGTGTTGAATCAACACTAAATAATGTCACTTTTGCCACATTTCCCATAGACCCCTGTACTAATTTTTCCCAAAAACAATCCAAAAATGCTGTTTTTAAACCGACTCGCATGCAAAAAATTTCAAAAATCAATTCTACATCGATAAAATATTATTCATGCTGATTTTTACTAGAAAATTTCGGGTAGATCCATCAAGGACCAGACACCCTTTAACAAGTTTGGCTGAACTAAGAGTTAAATATGCATATCGTACGTATGACAACTAGCAGGCTTTCATTATATTCTAATGTTTCTTTTTTCCATTTTACAGTTGACGAAAGCGCAGGAAGTAAGTCTGAGTGTGATAACCTACGTTGGATGTTCTCTATCATTGCTGTGTTTGTTGATAACCATCATTCTGCTTTTTGCTCTGAGGTAAAAGGCTTAATATTTATAAAAAGGGTGTACACTATTTTGTAAATTGGTAATAAAAAATACCAAGCCTATACTTGTCTGCGGCGATATATTAGAAGAAGGTCCAGTAAACCAACTCAAATTCATCTTTAACATTCAATTTGAATTTGATTTTTTCCATTTATTTTTTCATCTCGACTTTCAGGGACCTTCAGCGCTCAACGCGTATTTCAATTTTGAAGCATCTGGCAATTTCGATGTTTATTGCACAACTTCTTTTTCTTTCGGGAGTAGAACCAGCCGTTTGGAATGAGGTAGACAACAACATTTCAATTACTTTCATCAATCACATATAACAGTTCAATTACGCAATTTCATTACTTTCATCAATCCCATATGATCACGATTCTTTCCTATCTTGCTTACATGTCTTTATGTGCCTGATATATGCATTTCGGGCTTTCCTGGTTTTCCAGTTAATTTCCTCAATTGAAAAAAAAATGTTAATACATATATTTTGTTTAATGGAAAAAGGTGATGGATAGATATTCGACAAAAATGGCTCTTATTCACACATGTTACAACCTACTGTAAACATATCTTGTTAATAAAAACCCTCAATTTTTATTTGTAAATAGCATCTATGCACTGCAGTGGCGGCGTTTCTGCATTATTTTTTCCTAGCTGTAATGTGTTGGATGTTAACGCAAGGATTATACTTGTATCTCAAACTAAGGAGGTCCTCTAAAGGCACTTGGGATTTCGTTTATTTCTGTCTACTTGGATGGGGTAAGTTAAAGCAAAAAAAAAGTCAAAATATAAAATATATGAACTACTTGTAAATCTAGTTTATGATGTATCATGTATTTTTGGGCCGATATGATTTTTAAAGTAATTGTGATAAAAACGTTATCTTTAATGTTATTCTAAATGAATGTTTTCAAAACTAAATTGTTTTGCGCACTTTTGACAGGATTCCCGGTTATTCTGGTGGCTATTGTAGCTGGTATTAAGCACGACGCATATGGAACTGAGGCGTAGTAAGTAGCAAGGCGAAATCAGTAAGAGATTATATAGCACTTAATGTAAATGACTAAATGCTTTTCAACAGTACTTTTCATAGTAGTACAAACGATACTAAACATGATGAACTGTTTCAGAAGTATGTGTTATTCGCTAAAAAAGACGATTTGTAAAGCAAACGTTCATGAATTTCATTAGATTCACATTGCTAAATTAAATTCACATGGACCTTAAGGTAAAAGTCATAGCTTGTTTATATAAGCTACAAGTTTTGAACTGGAGATAGGAAGAGCATGATTACAATGATTATGTTCCTCAAGTATTAGGAAGAGAACACGGATGATTTATTAAAAATGAAAATATAAGAAAGACGTAAAATGATGGAACATTATATGCTGATAATGAGGACATTATAATATTAAATGGTATTTATGAATTATACTTTTCTTACCAAACAGTTGCTGGCTTTCTACAGAAGATGGTGCAATTTGGGCGTTTGTTGGACCAGCACTGGGCATCATTGCAGTAAGTTCTAATATTTAGAACCTTTAAAACCTCCTTTCTTGCACAAGTATCAATTGCTAAACGAATTATCTTGAAATTGTTTTGATCACGTGTAAAAGTTACAATGTGCTTTGTTTTTCTTTTCCAACAGGTGAACACAGTAGTGATGATCATGGCAATGAATGCATTCACATCAGTCAAAGTCTATAAAGACAAATCAGACAAGGAAAAAATGAGGTGAGGATCAGTGAAGAAAACTGCATAATGGTAATATTAGAGAATACCCATTTCTTAGACCACCAGTATAATCTTTGAACTTATTGCATGCTCTAAAACCAACGGTAAAAGAAGATATTTCTCATGGGTTAGAACACCGTACACTCCAAAATGATTATTGCGTCATAAATATTGATTTATAAATACGCAATTCAGCGATTTTCTGATATCCTTCAAAATAAATAAGTACCAAAAACTTAAAATAAACAAAAATAAGTTTAACATAATTTATTTGAGTAATGAAAACAACACATATTAAGTGCAAGTAAATTAGGATAGAAATGAGTACATTTACTTAACTTACATATTACTTAATTAAGTGGTGGTGTTGCAAGAAGGTACAAGGTATTTATTTGGTATTTCTTACATAATGTTATGATGAGTCATTAGTAAATCATTTACATAAACGTATGTAAATTTAAGTTCTGCTCTTGAGTTAATAAGAATGGCTTGTTGCATAAACGGTAAGGCGTTAGACTCTTAAACCAAAGGTACCCGCGTTCGAATCTCAGGTAGGTCCAAAGGTAAATTATCTCATATCTGTAAATGTCATTAAATGCAAATATGGAACCATTCTAGAAATTAACTCCTCAAGAAGAAGCGAAATTGTATTCATTTTCCATATCTTGATTAATAACAAAATTTGAGCTCCAATAAGTTGATAATTTTGAATTACCCGAAAAATAAACTTATTATACTGTTAACTTACGGTAATTACTCAATAAAATCCTGTTACACTTAGATTTATTGAGTAAATGCAACGATTTTTAGTGTGTCTTAGCCTAAGTCGTACATTTGATTATGTAATGAGCTATTAGTGACCTTGTTTCTGATGATTCAGCCGTCGCAAGAATACATTGTAACCCATCTTGAAATCGAAACTTCCTTATTGTAGCATATTAAATCAACTGCATTATCATTGTGACAACCGCAAAAAGAGACCCTAAAACAAGGTATGTTTTACTTTCAGATCCTCATTACGAGCTGTTGTGGTCATGTTACCCATTCTTGGTTTGACGTGGATATTTGGCGTGTTTAGTCTCAATAAAGAAACCATATTCTTTCAGTATATTTTTGCAACACTCAACTCGTTACAGGTATTTATGCATTTTTTAAAACTTATTTTTTATAAATGTTTTTTTGTTTTGTTTAAAATAGTTGCACGGAATACGTATGTAGACCCTTGATAATAGGGCGTGGTTAATGGTACCTCGCGGTGAAATTGTCCATGAATTGTTACGTAAAAATGATAGTTCATTTTACAATGATTATCAATAAGCTAATAAAACACAGTGCATTATTTGTTAATATTTTATATCTCATGTTTCTTTACAGGGTGTCTTTCTTTTTATATTCAACGTCCTCTGGAATGATGAGGTAGGCTTAAGTAAAAATCTCTTAGCAATTATGGGTGTGGGGTGCGGTGGAGTACTGTGTGGCCCCACCCCCCAATATTTCATTTGTCGGCAGGAAGAGATCATCTGCCGGTAAATTTGAACCACTGTCGGAAATTTGAAGTCGATGAGAAATTTGTCATTTATTTTGAACAATGGAGTAAAATTTGAACAAATTTTGTTTGAAAAGTTGCAAAATTCGTCTTCAAATTGACTTCATAGCCAAGATTCAAGAGAAATTGTGACATAGATTAAAAAAAAACTTGCCTGTGTGGTTGTGCGACATTTTTTACATTGACAAAAATAATGGATTTATACCTTTTAAGTCTCGCATGTCGGTTGTCGTTTGGGAAAAAAGAAAAATTCGCGCCCAATATTGAAACTCTAGCTACGCCACTGCATGAAACTCAAGAGTCTACGTAATAAATTTTGTTCCAGAAGATATAGCATGCAATATGCTTCTGCACCTAATACATCATATCAAAGCTCATAAAATCGCATGTAGCAAGTAAAAAGCACAATGCTGCAATCTGACTTCCTCGCTTATTCTAACAAAGTATGCATGGTATGTGTGGGTTTATAATCAAGTCATCTGTACAGGGAGTTATTAACAAATCATCAAAATGATTAAATCATGGAATATGGTTTATTTTCTTTAGCTAAATCAGCTTTACAAAGTATGTGTAGATTAATCATGTCATCTGTAAAGGGAGTTATTAGCAAATCATCAAAATGATTAAATCATGGAACAAATATTTTAATTTGTTATTTTTTCTTTAGCTAAATCAGCTTTGGTTTTAACGCAATTACTGTTTTTGTTACAGGTTAAAAGTTCCTTGCGACGAAAGCTTGGCAAAAAGTTCGGGAATGAGGAAAGCTCGATGTTCTTCAACAGAGTGCTTGGGAGTGCGGTAAGAGATATCTAAAGGCGTAAATTCGCAAATCATGAGGATAATTGATGATAGTGATTGAGCTTTGAAGCAAATTAATGAAAAACAACAATATCAGGATATCTATGCGTTATCATACTTACACAGATTAAGGGTATACTGTATATATTCATGATACCGTATTTCAAATAGACCAACTACCTTTGCTATCTGGGATCTAAAAGAATAAATTAATCCGGATAATTTTACGCTCATGCAATAAGAATGGAATTTAAATGTTACATAATATATCGTCTCTTGCTATTATCTTGCAGAGTGTCGCACCTGTATCGAAAGGAACAGAAACTTCATCAGTTGCTACAGGTAAATCAATTTTAAAACAACTATATAATTACAAATGAGCTGCACGTTCAGTGTAAATGACTATTATTTCAATTGTTTTTCTACAGTCCTTTACGGGAAACGTAGGTCTCTTTGTTTTGGGTAGTTGCCCCCCCCCCCCCTAACGGTTTATTGCCGGTTGTACCAACTATAACGCTAAACACGGTCCCCTGGATATTTAAGTAATACGTCCTGCTATATTTGGAACTTTAATAACACAATTTTAAAACATGTAAAAAGGCGCAGTTTTTGCCATAAATCGTTATTGGCCCGGATAAACCTAATGACGTCATAATTACGTAATGCTTTGTCCGATTTTCATGATCTTTATATCAATGGAAAGAAAATACCCTGCCCTATACTATACTACCAAATGAATAAACTTTTGGCATGTAAATTTCAGTGGAGTGGTTCCCTTGGGCATGTCAGGATTCAGGAAACCATGTTACAGAAAAAAGGGCTCAGGAAAAGTAGACTTAATTAGAATTAAACGTTAAACTAGAAAATATGCTATGCAAATGTGTCCCATTATTCACAACCATGTTCTGAAAGATTTTGTTTTGTTTCTCACTCTTTTGCCATTGGACATGTATTCAGTATCAGCATCTCATCGGTAAAATAAAACATCGGTAAGATATTCATGAGTTATAGATTTGCATATGCAAATTGTATCGAAGATTCTGGAAATTATTTATGTGGAGGCAGATTGCGCTACAAACGCTGCCATTTGTTGTTAATACCATGAAATAATGTGATATGAGTGCAATTATTATAGCAAGTACAATAATACTTAGCATACTTAACATGTAATTTCAATTTTCAACTTTTACAGGACGAGAACGTTAGGTGGAGGTTGACAGCAATATGTTACCAAACCGTAGCCTGGTTGCGTTGAATGAATGTTTGTGAAAAAAGAACATTCTTGCTGCTATATATTTAATATGATGCTTACTCAGAGTTACCTTTCATAATTTAAACCTGTTATTAACAAGTAAAAGTAGGCAATGCACAGTATTGGGAGCATAGCCAAAACGAGGATTGAACATAAGAAAATAATCATAATCATTTATTTCTAAAAGCATTATTAGATAGTTATGAAAATGAAGATAAGTTGTTTCAATGTAAATGAAAATCAGGTATTCAGAGCAGTCCTCTATTCGATCATTTTTGTATTTAAGCTTGTTCATTTTTAATCCAACAATGCAAATTGTTAAATATTTTAACACGTTTGGGCCAATTCATCTGGTACTATAGTTATTCCGAGGATTAATATGCATTGTAAAATGTAAATAAATTCGAATAAGATAATTTTATCTGCTTCAATGTATCACAAAAGTATTCAATAAAATAAAATAAAAGATATGTTATAGCATGCCTATGAAGCTGAATTGTATGAAGATTTTATCATTACCCAAAGATATATTACCTTTGCTGCGCCTTATAGAGCTGAATTGTGTGGAGTCTTTTGGTGATTAAAAGATGCATTACAATATGTGTCCCGCCGCGGCAAAAGGGTGCAGTTGTCGGCTCCTACATGTTGCTCATTGTAGCATATCTGATGCATACAAAGAGCCAGAGGAGGTTTTCAGGATATCCCACAATGCATTATTCTGATACACTTAGATATAATAGGCAATAATGGTTTTCTGGACAAGGGGCTGTTAGGAATTTGAGAATTCCATTGAATAGTACTCATTCATATCTTTTCAGCGATGTGTTTCTTTTCAAAACAGCCCAGTGTTTACCCACATTGCTGACACTTCAAAAACGTCAGAAACCTGTACAAAAGTATAGGAGTTGAATTGGATTTGCATGTACATTGTACAATGTTGCATTGCATCGTGGGATATTGTGAAAACCTCCTCTGACAAAGAGCATACATCAGATACATGTATGCTACAAGGAGCAACATGTACGAGCCGACAACTGCACCCTTTTGCCACGGCGGGACACATATGACTTACCGTATTATACTGATTGTCTTGAATCTTTTGGTGATTACTCCTAAGATACCTTAACAGCATGGTTTATTAAGCTGAAATGCATGGTGTTTAATTGTTATTAGGCCCTAACCATGTTAAAGGCGCAATTCATGATTTTGATGTGGCCTCTTTTCTAGCTAAATAAAAAGAAGAGTACAACATAAATATATACTGAAAATTTCACTTGATT
>JXSR01S014202.1:143588-157194 GCA_000969725.1 Ophiothrix spiculata | reverse complement strand
CGGAAGTCAATAAACTTTCTAATTGCTTGCATGGCAACAGACAACAAACTAGTTGATTTTCATCGCAAAATATTCAAAAATTAGGTAAAAAAACATAATTTAGGTGATTTTTCCTACTTTTTCTAGTAGCATCGTAGAAAATACCTGTCAGTCTTGTCAAAAACGTGAAAAAAGTTTTTTCGACCATGCCAACCACACATCGACTCTCTTACCCCTTAAGTTCCCTATCTACACAGTGCATTCTGTCATTTGCTCTCACACTGTTGTAGGGCCCTGTTGTGGTTGTTTCCTTGTTAAAGAATAGTATATCTATTCGAAACGTCGGTCTCTATATTTTTTAGTCTTGTATATAATTGTTTTTACCCTTTGGATGTTGATATTGTAATAAAACGTTTTTATCCAACTTTGATGCAATCGGACTGTTCTTCTTTAAAAACGGCCCGACTATTTTGAGTTTGAGTCTAAAGTTCTTTACCCCCATTTTCAAGTCCTTAGGGGCGCACCATTAGATTTTCAGGGAGGGGAGCAGGACGTTTTTGAAAGGCAGAAGAAAAAAAATCACCCCTGAACATGGAATAGGGGAAAAAACATTATTTTCCAAGAAAAAAAAATCACCCCCGAACGGGACACGAAAAACAAAATTCCATCTGAAACCAACTTCCTGCTCCCCCCTTGGAAATCTAATGGTGCGCCCCTTAAACCCTGAAGACCCACGTTTTTATTCATGCATGTACCGAATGGCACTGTTTTTGTGTGCACATTTAACTATCATTAACTATCTCTTATTCTATAATGGATAGTGCGTGAACATTAATTGAATAGCGGATACGTATTGTACAAAATTAGCATTGAACATGATTCTTTATGAAGAAAAACTCTAAACCGACTCTTTGTCTCAATCCCGGGGGTACTCCCGGGGGGGGGGGGGGTCTGTCATCATTGACATGAGGGTATCAGGCGTGACCAAGAATTCACGTAAAAAGGGTGTTATTTTTTGGATCAGGCACGTTACGTGCGTAACGTGAATAGGGTCTGAAATCTCAAAAAAAAAAAAAGGTATATTTTTGAATCTGATGAGTTAAATTTTCAGTAAATTTAGTAAAATTTCAGTAAATTTTCAACAATCATAGGCCCTACTCACTTAGGGTGTAATTTTTGAAAATATGTAAATACTTGTTTAGGGTGTTGTTTGGAAATCCTTGGTCACGCCTGATACCCCCCTTTCAATGATGACAGACCCCCTGGGGGGTACTCAGTACAAAACTTGAGGGGTAACGGGCACATGCCGCAAATTCGGGTAGCAAAATCAGGCTTTCTGGTATTTCAATTGGTCTTTTTTCTTCGCAAATTGTGGTATTTTGATGGGTTCATTTTTCAAAATTTTCTAAAATTTAAATGGCGCAAATTTTACATATCTTCTCAAAAACTTAAAGATGATTTTGTCAAAATAGTACAAATTTGGGAAGAAAAAATGTTAAACATGAATTGTCCCTATAACTTTGACTCAAAATTTGGGATATTTGGTCCCGGGATTTTGTATATGAATGGGAATTTTCCCAGAGGCACGTCCCTATCTAAACCAAATTTGAGTACTCCCCGGGGGTCTCATTAATATTATTTGTGTGTGAAAATTCAATAGAAATAGAAATACTTGAAATAGAACCCCTACCTAATCCTTTAAATAAACAAGTAATCATTTTACCATGTTTACCAAAGTGTTTGCAGAAACCACAAAATCTGGTATTACGCAATGGTCTGTAATGTTTTAAGAATGAATGTATATAATAATGGCACACGAAGTCAGAAGAAAGAATCACTAATTGTCTAAGGCCGCATTTAAAAATAAAGTTCTTTCTCGTCCCCTCTCTCCTCATTTCTTGGTGACGCATCACTTTTTTTGCAAACATACTAAAAAGGTGTTAAAAATTGAGCTAAATCATTCAACTATCAAGACCCCGCTTTACTCTTTAAAGGATTCTTTTAATTGTTGATGTTTTAACTAGTTAAAGGTTCTTCAACGGTATGTGTGTCTTTTATATATAGGGGAGAATTTGTAAAAGATAAAAGACCTTCCTGATAAAAGAGAATGTCTTCTTTGACCCGGTCTTACTAAGTTTGCTGCAAACTACGGTTTTAACAACAGAACTGTCGAGTCAAACCAACATCTGTCTCAATCATATCGAATTAAAAAAGAAAAGAAAAAAAGACAGCGACTGAATGTGCAGTCAGCATCTACCAACGGTTAACCTGGATTATTCAGGCTCTCCTCAACATTAAAAAAAAACACCTCCCTCCCTCCTCACAATTTGAGAAACCTTCAGACGAGAAACAACTTATTTTCTGTTTTTGCGGCCTAACATGTCATTTTTTGGTTAACTGATTTTAATAACAAGGATATTCTCAGCAAACACAAGTTGTGACAAGTGGTTTTATTGGATAATTTTATCATGTGTTTGGTCGTGAAGCCAATTGTAGATATTGTCTCAACTTGCTCTAGACTCCAACACAGTTTCAGGAATTTCCAAAACTGTATGACTATTACTTGAGAGAAATACTCGCGTTTTTTTAAAATTACATCAAAGCAAAGTAAATAAAATTAAAATTTTATAGGGTAGGTAAAATAAAATTTATAAAATCTCTCTGAACATTCATTTGCTATGTAAGTAGTTCGTATAAATTAATATTTAAAAATTTTAATCTGACGAAGACTCAGTTCCACTCGTCTCTAAGACCGCTCGCTGGTTTGCCAGCGAGCGAAAAATAAATCGGCCCTACAATGGGAGATGGATTCGTAGCGGCGAGGCAACAGGGCGATTTTTCATTTTTTTTTTCTTTTTGAGAAATTTTGAAGGCAAAAGAGACAACGTTTAGGTCAATGAAAATGAAATAAAATAGAGAAATTGAAGTTCTGTTCCAAAAACAGATGTTTCGTTTAGGGCCTATGCGAAAATGTCAACATTTTGTCCACCCTTGCAAACAGTTCTAGATACGCTACTCATAGCTGGAGAATATCAAATTATGGTCACTAAGGCAACTAAATTTGACACCGCGTTACAGGATATTACTCGTGAAGTTTCATATGATCAATGCAATTAAAAACGAACAAGAAAAGTAAGCAAACAAAGAAAAGAAAAACAACCTCAATTCAAAGGGAAAAACACTTTAGAAGGAGGGCGTTTGTGAATTTCATAATCGAGTGTTACATTTTAAAGTTATTAGATTTCAACAACAAATATCATCGTTTCCGAAAGACGTCTGCAAAAATGCAACTCAACTTGTTTACTTTATACGTTTCAAATAAGTCAACTACAATACATGCAAGTCAATTTTGATCACTGTGGTGTGCTATATTATTCTTTCAAAATTGTAATCATAGTTGAAGTAGTTTGTATTCACTTGCCAAACTGGCTTAAAAGCATTGCTTATAATTCTATTTTAGATCTGATTTCAACTTGTCGTGAGTGTAATTGATAAACATCCAACAAACTTGCAAACAATTGAAACAATGAAAGAAGGAGACACTTGTCTCATATTTTTCCTCAATAAATGTACACTCGCGGTCTAAAGTATTTCCGCACAAACACTTTATTCAGCCCTATCTCACAAAGCGTTTATAAGATAACTATCGGGAAACTTATGTTGCTTTTGGTCAGATCTGATAGGTATTCTAGTTAAGTGTAACATTGAGCTCCGAATGGGATCAACCCTCTCACATACGGGTCAAAAAACGTGATTTTTAGGTCAAATATGATTTGACTTCGCCTGGGTCAAGATCACTTAACCTCTGCATGCGATTAAATGTCCTGGTCACGCTAAACCTTGCCAAGAAAATGATTGGAAGCAAACGAAAAATGATCCTTCAACGCCCCCAGTTTACAAAAATAGGGTTGTGGTAAAAGTGATATGGTCCCTGTTGGGATATGGTGGGATTTTAAAAGGTTTTCAGAGGTTTTCAATCTGTGATATACCGCCATAAAAGACTCCACATTCATCAAAGCCCTATTTTTGTAAACTGGTGGGGCGTTGAAGGTTCATTTTTCGTTTGATGTGATTGCTATGCAAACAATAATATTGCGACCGCATAGTAATAAGTTGTGATAACATTGCTTAAAAGATGCATCTCTTGATGACATTACTTTTGATGCATTCAGTTAAGGTAACCCATTGTTATCTTTTAGTATCTACTAATCTGGTATAGTGATACCTAATTTCCATCAATCGGTTTCCAATTTCGACTTTTCGTATTATCATTTTAATCAACCAGCAACTGATGGATATATTAATCTTTACGTGCCCGATATTTTCAACGATTTTACAAAATAGTTAACAGCCAGGAATTATTCTTTGTTCTGAAGTAACGTATTATTAAATGATACCTACTTGAAGTTTTCTCGTAAAGAAATCCATTTTATATTGTAATCCTTCAGAAGATTACAAACAATAAAGTCACAGTCAGTTAAAGCTATGGTCACAATAATCGTACGATCAGCTTACGAGCAGTGTTAAGTCCATCTAATAGGACCATACGATGCCCTCGCTGCTCGCTTTACTCACTGCTAGTGGTCCTTTTAAACGGACTAAACACTGCTCGTAAGCTGATCGTACGATTATTGTGACCATATATTTAAGCTATGGTCACACTAGGTCGTACGACCGATAAACAATGTTTATTTGACCACTTCGTAAACATTCGTACGAACGTCTTGCGGTGGTCTTACGAATAAGTGTTTCCTCATAATCAGTTCGCAAAGTCGCACACATTTCTGACTATGTTCGTGCGATAGACTTGTGACAATTTAGTCAATAAAGTACAAGATCAAAGCGTGGAAAGGGGGACACAACACGAAATAGAGAACAAACAAATAAAGAAAGGGTATTAAGAGAAGGTGTAGAGTTACATAAAGAGAACAGAGTAGGGTAAAAGTAATTTTACGGCACAAAATACCGTCATTACAACAAATTCCTCGCTTAAGAAAAAAAAGGGGGGTGACATCATATTCAAATTCTCCATGGTGCCACTTTCGCAAAGCATACTCGCACTAAATACTTTCAACTTCTAGTACGGTAAGAGTACGGTATTTAACCCCCTGAAATTAAACATCAGTCGCAGTGCCTATCCTCGTTGACATAATCAATGATAATGTTTGAGAACAGCATACCAATGGCTTCTACGAGCCATTGGTATGTTCACCGACCATGTCAATATCAACATATAAAGCAAATGTGATTACTATATGCTAATCCCAGAGAGATGATTAGCACGTCTCTGTCAAATCCACATGAAAAAGCATTCATTTGAATAGGAATTACAATGGCAAAGCTCTTACGATGTTCGTACGACAGTCGTGCTAATGCCGTACGAACGCCGTACGAACGTCATGCGGCAATCGTATGCAGGTATTCGCAAGACAGTCGTAGCAAGATATTAAACATGACAAATAACCAGGCTGCGAGCTTAAGAACTGTTTTTGATCGTACGATGTTCTTGGGGCGTTCGTACGACGTTCGTACGAAACGGTCAAAACAACTGATCGCAGCTTGTTTGTAAGGCGTTTGCGACCAGTCGTAAGGGTATTTTTTTTAAATCTTTTTCAAAAACAAAACTCATTTTCGTCAAGGGGAAATACGTCTATTAACATTGCCCAGAAAAGAAATTTCATAAAAATGAATATTTGTCAGATATTTGTAAAACAATATACCTATTCTTGCGAACGCCGTGCGAACGTTGTTCGAACCTCATTCTTAAAGGAGTCGTACGAGTCTTTTGATCGTACGATCATTGTGACCGTAGCTTTAAGCACTGCAATTCGTGATCGTTGCTAATTGGTTTACAAAATCGTTAGTTCCCTGTCTAATTGTAAATAGACCACAAAATAGGCTTACATTGGCTGCTGGATGCAATGAACGAAATGTCATATTTGTTTTGTATATAAAGGTTATTTATCAAAATAAAGTTGGAATCACACTCAAACTGATGCTAATAACGTTAATTACTTTATAACCACTGTTGAAAGTTGGCGTGAATGTGGTTGTTCAATGAAATATCATAATTTTGGTATGATGTTGAAAATAACGTATCTGTCTTACAAATTAATTAAGACTTATACCTAAATAAATGTACTAATCAATTCTAGTCAATTCTAACCAGGATTGCGTTAGGTATGGATGAGGTAGATGAGATGTTCCGCAAATGGGTCTCACCTTTAAAAATACCTCTTTAAAACGCACAACTTTTAACTCGGTTTGCAGCATTCTGTGGACTGGTTTGGATTTCGATAACTAAATGAGCTTTTGAAAAATGAAGTATATCTACAAGGCCTCTTAGCTCTCAAGCCCTTACGCCATAATGTTTGTTCCCATTTTAGTGTTAAGTTCTATGAATTTTGTTTGCTAAATTGTGTTTTTTAAGATTTATATAAATGATGTTTATTGTATTCTATTATGCTTGTTAATGGAAGAAAATAAACTTGAACTTGAAGTTGTATGACATCTTTATATATCATTCGAAATCTGAGAATACGTCGTATCAACATTTTCAAATTCAAGACTTTCTGCTGATTACTTTGAAGTACCTGAAATACCTAGACATAGAAACTCAAAATAAATATAAACAATATTATGTCTCAGGAACACATATTTCAGAACTCGTTTATAGTCTATATAATGCTTTAAGTTTCATTTACGAAATATCCCGAATGGCCATTTGTATGTAACATATGATTAGTGTCAACAAAACATGATGTCAATATTTATGTTAGGTATTGGTATGTAGTATATTGGTATGTTTTCTAGGTTAAGAATATTGTAAATCATCGGCGCTCGGGGTGGGATTAATATAATTTATGCGACATTTCTATCTTTCCCTTTGTACGTTTAACACGATTCCATGCCATCCATAAAACGAATTGACGTCAATTCAGGTATGTCAACACTCCCATTAACCTTAATTGTTTTATACACCGTAAAATAATTTGGTTTTTGAATTCAAACACAAAACGTGTAAAATTCTTACTGGTACTTAAACGTATTTGAAATGTGCAATTAGGCTAATTGCCACATTTCTATAATATCCCCGTGTATACATTTTAACCTAAAGGCGGTGTCACACATCACCGTACCGTACAAATAACGTACTAATAACGAACTTGTATGGTAATCGATATTACATGTATTTCAATGACAAATCCAGTGTTCGTTATTAGTACGTTATTCGTACGTTTTGTGATGTGTGACACCGCCTTTAGTTTAGATGTTTCATTCTTAATAAAACAGCACTTTGCTTGAAGTGGCATTCTGTGTGTTTTAGGTCATTGTTTTTGTTTGTTTCAGTGCATTTTAAAAAATGTGATAACATTCCGCGATCTGTTGGATAATAACGTTCATATCTAAAAAGAGTCGTCTTGTCTTAATGAAAAACGTAAATAAATCCCTCCTAAGAGCCAGATATACTGTATTTAATAAAGTATAAATGTTGTTGAACAAAATGTTTTAGAAAGGGTTCTTTCATGTCGTTTTTCTTTTGAAAGCCTTAAACTATTCTTAGTGCTGTATACATAAATAATTGAAATGGGCTTTTGTTAAATGGATGATTATAAAAACGTACACGATTACGCACTTTTTCCACAAAAAACCTTATTAAATAATAACTCTAAACTAAATTAATGTGTACAATTCATATTACATATTAAGAATCGAAACAGTGCGTTGGCTTTAGGAATTGGTGTATGCTATGGTATCATATATATAATGCGCATTGCAATCAAGGTAAATGATACCATACTGCAGTAAAGCGCTCATCAATATCGGGCTTATAATACACTTTCTTCATTATGTTTTAGATATCTAGATATCATTATTAACCTATATAAACATTTACTACACATAAAACACCGATAGATATCCACAGATAATGATATATCTGTTATGTGTGTATCAAAATCTTTAATTAAGTAGAGAGAAAAAAAATGTGGCGTCTTACTTCAAGTAGATAAAGGTATCAACCGCTTTTTGATGTATAATTCATCGAATCATGTGAAGATTATACTACTGGTTTACTCACTAAAATATTTGATATTGTCCCATACATGAGGAATGAAAAGCATGATGGTATTAAAAGCATTAGCACACTTTCAAGTTTGAATTTGATTACGTTTTTCAACTAGACTGGCAGTTATAGTCACCATAATTGAAATGTCCTAAACAACATGCTTTAGCATAACTTGATCTATTTTTCGGATATTTGCAAAGACTTGTCTAAGTAGGCCATATTGAAACACACGAATAAAAAAGAATTGTTTGGTTATTTGGTTTCAAGAATAACGCGTAGGGTCTAAAAACTTTGAAGAAGTTTCTTGTCTTAAGTAAAGTAAAATGTACATGGTAAAACAATAAAGATCGAAGAAGGTGTGGTTAGCTATCAAATGTAATTATTAGGCATGTCCTGTAAATATTGATGGAAGTTCACGAATTTTTTGGGCAAAACCTGAAATTTTTGGGTTGAAACTGAAGCACTGAACGTCTTCTTCGTACATATGATAAACTAATAATTGTATCTCAAATGGCGGATTATAATTTTCATCTACAAAAGAGTGAAACTTTTAATAACCACCCAAAAGGAGTGGTTTTGTATGTTCAACACCAATTTTCCACTCATATAGAGTGTAAATCAGTCCAAAATGAGTGGTCCAAAATGAGTGAATTTCCACTCATTTGAAGAATTAAACGAAGGGCAATTCTTTTTTTGAGTGATTTTTACTCTTTATGCATGGACATTTGCTGTTTAACATACAAAACCACTCATTTTGTGTGTGGTTTACAAAAGTTTCACTGTTTTTGGAAGTGAAATTTTCACTGAGCAAGATACTTACCCCAATGTGCTCCTCAGATGTCAAATATATAGATACCGGTTTTCTTCAATGCTGGGGAGGTACAGACTCTCGGGAAGGATGTGTCGCGATCCCATCTCCGCATATTATAAATTGTGCACTGTAAACTAAAACTAGTCAGTTATATGCTTGACTAGCTTTAAACTAGTCGGTCTACCCTGTCAAGCATGCTTGACTAGTTTATTCTAGTCGAGCAGATGGCCAAACTAGTCAAGCAAGCTGAACTGGTTTCAAAAATCGGAAAAAATAGTCAAGCATGATCGTCTAGCTTAAAACTGGTGGTAGACTAGTTTCGCCACCATTCTGGAGAAAAGTAGTCAAGCTGGATTGGTGGATTGACTAGATTAAAACAAGTCAAGCTATACATTGCAATAACACGTCATGACAAAGGTCATTGCTTTCACCTTGGAAAAGCTTATTTTAGAATTCTCACAACGGAACTCGCCAAGTAAGCTGTTACTGCACAGTGAGGTTACTCTTCTGCGCCGATCTTTTTTGAATTTGTGACGCGATCAAGGGGAATGAGTCGGATGTCGGGAATATTGATTTTGTGATACATGACAATGTTACAAAGGTATAAATTATTTTGTTTTTCATTGTTTTTGAAAGTTTTGTTGTATCTCTGGAACCATGTGACCCATAATAATGGGATTTGAATCAAAATGTAGCATTTTGATGTACAATCGGATTGTAATAAAAGCTGCTATAGATTGCTTTCGTAAGTGTTCAAATGGAATTTGTGTCATGGGATAGCAGAGTTCACTGCTGTGATTGAGGTCCAACAGGCAAAATGGATGTCCATATTCAGCCCATCTAGCTTTGATGGCCTTTCAACTAGGCTGATATTGACAATATGTATTTCTGCAGAGTGGGTCTGAAATTCATGAGGCAATACTAGTTTCTGCACATTCTCCTCCAAAATATCTATAGAATCAGATTGAACTAGCCTGACAGGTTAAAACTAGACTAGTAGGGCAGAATAGACGAGCTTATGCTAGTCAATCAAACGAGTCGAACCTGACCAACTAGGTAAAAGCTAGTCCAGATGAGCACCATCTCGACTAGTTTGGTCGAGTGACTATAAACTAGTCGAGATGGGTCGACCCGCAAAACCTAGTCAAACGACTAGCCTAAAACTAGTCAATCTAGCTTGACTAGGTAAAGGCTAGTCCAGGTGGGCACCATCTTGACTAGCTTTTACCTACTTGATCATTGAAGAGGTTCATCAGGATTTCACATTGCAAATTCCTCAAAAGTTCTTGTGTAAAAAATCCACTTACTATTTTTAGTAGTGACGTTTCAACTCCTAACAGGAGGACCGCGGTTAAGCCACATCTCAACCTCCGGTCTGCTCTAGTCCATCCCAAGGACAAACAGGATATTGAAAACATTGCTGGATGTGTGTATCAAATCCCGTGTATGAATTGCAAAAGTATACATCGGTGAAACTGGATCGTTATTTGGATGTATGAAGCAAGAATATAAAACGGAATCAGATAAAGTCGAGCCTAAGAAATTCACTAGAGACGCGAAAAGGGAGTCGGTCTCCACGGAGCATAAATCGGCTATCGCGGACCACGTAGCGGGAAAAACCCACATCATATACTGGGGGGAATCTGAACTGTTAGCAAGGGACAATGTGAAAACAACTAGAAGAATAAGAGAATCAATCTGGATCAGGAGGACAGGAAACAATAGGAACAGTGCTAAGCTAATGAACGAAGACGAGGGGGGCCTATCAACTAAGTCACATGTATGATCAGCTGATTTTGACGTCATCTAAAGATGACGTCACATTGTCAAGATCTCATCGGCTGCCAGTACAGTTTGAGAAAGCCTCCTGTTAGGAGGTGAAACGTCACTACTAAAAATAGTAAGTGGATTTTTTACACAAGAACTTTTGAGGAATTTACCTAGTTGGGCCGTCAAGTTTAGGTTTTCAGTGTGGAGTCTGTCCTAGTCGCTTCGAAAGAGAGATGGGCCCGTCCTTTTACCTTTAACCCTTTTTATAGGTAATTGCACATTATTGCTGGCGCTAATAAGATACATCATGTTTACGGGCTTTAAGAATCTTTGAGCCTTAATTTTGACATTTTACACTTACAGAAGGCTAAGGAGACAAAAAGTTTATTTTATGCATTCAATATGCATACATATAATTAATTAAAACAAACGATTAGCTCCACTTATAATGACATTTTAAAATATGGGCTGAGTTTGGTGTAAATTGAGTATTTTTAAGAAAAAAAAAGTACAGTTAAATTATAAAAACAAATTTGACAGTGTAACACCTTATTCAGTTTTTTTACATTTTAATGACCGAGATTTCATGTAACAGTGTTTTCAATTAGAAAAGTAAACAGCGATGAGTTCAATTTTATGACCATTTGCTAATATTAAATACTTAGATAGAAAATGTTTATTCGAAATAGAAAAATTGCACCATGGTAAAAAATATATTTCATGAAAAAATAATACTGAATGAATATGTCTTGAATAATAACTAAGTTTATATCGCACATGACTTCGTCTGAGTATCATCATATACCAAATCTTTTCTTGAGATGTAAAATACTTTAATCAAAATGTCAATCGCGTTACATGCTAAAAAGGAATTACTACAAAAGTTCGATAGTATGCAAGGTTTTGACGCAATATCTGAATTATATAAAGGTCAACTTTAGATTCTTGGCAACATCTTCAATAGAATTAATCTTAACTCCCAGCTGAATTGACTTGTTTAATCCTGAAGTATAACATAGTGTACGACTGTTATCTAGACTAAACTTACAAAGGGGAGTTCTTTCCATTCATAAGATCACATAGGAGATAAGTCTGGCATAAATAAAGGATGTATCTCATAAAGAATATGTAAAGGTCAATTGAAACACAACAGTACGTGTTAAACAATTTCACTTTTTTCATTTTTTTTTAAATTTCTAAATTATGGTTGTCCGGTTGTCTGGGACTACTAAATCTAACACCGGACAACCATACATTTTACAAGTCAAAACACTAAACGTGTTTATATTAAAGCTGGCACAGCCGATAAATTATGACAATTTTGATCATTTTCTTCAATTGCCTGATCACAGTTCGGTAGTATTGTCGACCACAAATTCCTACAAAAGTTTAAACAAAAATGTTTTAAATTACGGACAACCACAATTCTTGACGGACAACCAGAAACTTGAACTTGATTGGACTCCATATTTGTCCTTAAGTCGGACGCTGCGACAGATTCCTTCCTCAGTGTATTTTGTATATATCAGTGTTTTATCGTTGGCAAAGGATATATTACTTATCATGAAGCTCTTCAGCTTTGCAATCTTCAATTTTTGCATGAAAGACGTCAGCAGCTTTGTCTAAGTTTCTTTTGCTCTCTCCCTGAAATCCTAAGTCTTATCTAATGATTTTCAAGAATTTAGTATCCGAGCGGGATTAACATGCAATCATTGTGTAAATGACCCTACTGTTTAAATCATTTTAACCCTAGCTTTGTAACTGCTGAATGTATTATTTGTTCTAGATTTCATCAAGTATCTCTATATTTCAGTTAAAACAACATGGTGGTATCAGCAGGAAATTCCAAAGTTGATTTCTCATAATGGCCGAAAATGCAGATATGACCTTCTGGCACTAAGTCCTCGAAATGGTTATGTTCAGTAAGCCCCAATAATTGAGTATTTTTAAAATATAATAATGTTTACTTTGCACTAGGTACCTTAACTATACGATTTCTAGACAATAAAAAGCAGTTGTATTTAGACGTCGCAAAATCCAAAATACTTCTTTTGGTGATTGTTAGCAAAGAAAGAAACTATAGAGAACACCAGTACTTAAAATCCGGCACGATTAAATTATATATGTAATGCGAAGAATTTTAAGAGAGTTTTGAAGCTTAAAAATCTAGAACGAAAACGAATTCCGATGAACAGAAACTCAAAGGGTGACTGGCGCCTGTACTTGATCAATAAGAGAAAAATAGCCCTTATCTTTACGATCATGAAACAAGTATAGTATTCATAACTAATTTGCATATACAACTAGACCTAGATTTATAGGTTAATTGAGATATCGATGTCTTCTATTTTATATGGAACCCTAGTCAAACAAGCAACATTTATTATCCATTAGTCTAATTTTAATTATCAGTTGTATACAACCTTGATTTTATCCGTTTGGATATGGTTTTCATTGCAATTGTAGTTTTATTTTATGTCTTGCATTTCAAAACCAATGTACCACTGAAAAAAATTGAGCTCATCGTTGTTGTGTATTTTCATATTCCATCTTTATTATTCCTATTTTATTACGTTATGCTGTTTAATTTATTTTAAAGGGTTAGGTTATATTTTTTTATATTCAACACCCCCCCCCCCCCCCCCCCCTTCGTAGAACTAGGGTTGTCTCGTAAATCCATAAAGAAGATCATTCGTGCCACTACGGGTTTATCGACCGGAATGATTGAACCGGGAAATACGAAATATGCAAAATAAAACTGCTTTACTTTGAGTAGTCTATTGGCTGTCGGTCATGCATAGTTGTCTAACATGCTTTTTGTTATTCATTAAATGATAATAGAATACAATTCTTAGTATACACATTAGTACATAAGTAATACATAAGTAGTGACGTCATATTTATGGTAATTAGCCAAACATGTGCATTACCTTGGTTTTTGCTTATTATTGCTTCATTTGGATTCAAAAGTACTAAAA